>CM059785.1:6013449-6275949 GCA_030435695.1 Brachymystax lenok tsinlingensis | reverse complement strand
ATCAAATTAGCACTCAATCCATACGGCTATGATCAAATTAGCACAGACTCCATATGGCTATGATCAAATTAGCACTCACTCCATATGGCTATGATCAAATTAGCACTCACTCCATACGCCTATGATCAAATTAGCACAGACTCCATACGGCTATGATCAAATTAGCACTCACTCCATATGGCTATGATCAAATTAGCACTCACTCCATACGGCTATGATCAAATTAGCACTCACTCCATACGGCTATGATCAAATTAGCACTCACTCCATACGGCTATGATCAAATTAGCACTCACTCCATACGGCTATGATCAAATTAGCACTCACTCCATACGGCTATGATCAAATTAGCACTCACTCCATACGGCTATGATCAAATTAGCACTCACTCCATACGGCTATGATCAAATTAGCACTCACTCCATACGGCTATGATCAAATTAGCACTCACTCCATACGGCTATGATCAAATTAGCACTCACTCCATACGGCTATGATCAAATTAGCACTCACTCCATACGGCTATGATCAAATTAGCACTCCCTTACTAGAGCTAATGTTCACTGACTAGAAAATATCTTATCACAGGTTAATAATTTTTTCTTTTTGTCACGTTTGTACGGATTTCAACACAACAGTTTTTGATGACTTTTCGACAAAATAACACGATATGAAGTTGCCTTCTAGGGAGTTTTTACTAGCCACTGTGTTTCTGCCTCCGCATTGCTTGCTCTTTGGGGTTTTAGGCTGGGTATCTGTAAATCACTTTGTGACAAATGCTGATGAAAAAAGGGCTTTATATAATAACATGTGATTGATTGATAACCCTTCCAGGATTGGATGGCTTAAATGCTCCCAGTGGGGGGCCGGTTGGGAGGGTTGGGGACAGCATCTGTGAGAAACCCGCTGCAGGTTGAGAGGAGAGAAGGAGAAACAAGAAAGGGGCTCTTACAGCCTTAGCCTCCACTCCCAGGTCTTAGTAGGGATTATCCCTGGAAAGGGCCACTGGGTGAAGGGGAGAGACCGCAGTGGGAGGTCAACGAGCGGAGTTGGGCTAGGCTGGGTATAGCTGGGCTTGGTAGAGCTGGGCTGGGCTGGGCTGGGTAGAGCTGAGCTTGGTAGACTGGTGAGTAGTTATGAGAGACTGGGGAGTAGTCCTGGGAGACTGGGGAGTAGCCCTGGGGAGTAGTCCTGGGGAGTTGTCCTGGTAGACTGGGGAGTAGCCCTGGGGAGTAGTCCTGGGGAGTAGTCCTGGGGAGTAGTCCTGGGGAGTAGTCCTGGGAAGTAGTCCTGGGGAGTAGTCCTGGGGAGTAGTCCTGGGAAGTAGTCCTGGGGAGTAGTCCTGGGGAGTAGTCCTGGGGAGTAGTCCTGGGGAGTAGTCCTGGTAGACTGGGGAGTAGTCCTGGGGAGTAGTCCTGGGGAGTTGTCCTGGGGAGTAGTCCTGGGGGGTTGTCCTGGGGAGTAGTCCTGGGGAGTAGTCCTGGTAGACTGGGGAGTAGCCCTGGGGAGTAGTCCTGGGGAGTAGTCCTGGTAGACTGTGGAGTAGTCCTGGGGAGTAGTCCTGGGGAGTAGTCCTGGTAGACTGGGGAGTAGTCTTGGGGAGTAGTCCTGGTAGACTGTGGAGTAGTCCTGGGGAGTTGTCCTGGGGAGTAGTCCTGGGGGGTTGTCCTGGTAGACTGGGGAGTAGTCCTGGTAGACTGGGGAGTAGTCCTGGGGAGTAGTACTGGGAGACTGGGGAGTAGTACTGTGGAGTATTCCTGGGGAGTAGTCCTGGGGAGTAGTCCTGGGGAGTAGTCCTGGGGAGTTGTCCTGGGGAGTAGTCCTGGGGGGTTGTCCTGGGGAGTAGTCCTGGTAGACTGGGGAGTAGTCCTGGTAGACTGGGGAGTAGTCCTGGGGAGTAGTACTGGGAGACTGGGGAGTAGTACTGTGGAGTATTCCTAGGGAGTAGTCCTGGGGAGTAGTCCTGGGGAGTAGTCCTGGGAGTTGTCCTGGGGAGTAGTCCTGGGGGGTTGTCCTGGGGAGTAGTCCTGGTAGACTGGGGAGTAGTCCTGGTAGACTGGGGAGTAGTCCTGGGGAGTAGTACTGGGAGACTGGGGAGTAGTCCTGGGGAGTAGTACTGTGGAGTATTCCTGGGGAGTAGTCCTGGGGAGTATTCCTGGGGAGTAGTCCTGGGGAGTAGTCCTGGGAAGTAGTCCTGGGAAGTAGTCCTGGGGAGTAGTCCTGGGGAGTAGTCCTGGGAAGTAGTCCTGGGGAGTAGTCCTGGGAAGTAGTCCTGGGGAGTAGTCCTGGGGAGTAGTCCTGGGAAGTAGTCCTGGGGAGTAGTCCTGGGGAGTAGTCCTGGGAAGTAGTCCTGGGGAGTAGTCCTGGGGAGTAGTCCTGGGAAGTAGTCCTGGGGAGTAGTCCTGGGGAGTAGTCCTGGGAAGTAGTCCTGGGGAGTAGTCCTGGGGAGTAGTCCTGGGGAGTAGTCCTGGGGAGTAGTCCTGGGTAACTAGAAGAAGACATCCAGTTGATGTGCATCAGATTATTTGAGAGGACGACAGTACATTTGGCTGAATCTTGACATCTCTATTGAACAGCGTAGCAGGCCCCTCAGTTTACTGGGTGAGGTGACAGGCACACAGAGGAGTGTCTGTCAGGATGGATGAGAGGCTGATGCTGTTGGAGCTGCTCCTCTCGCCATTGTTGGAGTCGTCGCAAACAAGTTCCAGAAAATCAAGCCTTTAGACTACACCAGACACCGCGTTCAAGGCATGTCTGGGGTGAATAGTGAGGACTTTGTTTTATGAACATTTTAAAATCTTGTCCATGTTCTGTTATAATCTGCACCCGGGCACAGCCAGAAGAGGACTGGCCACCCCTCACAGCCTGGTTCCTCTCTAGGTTTCTTCCTAGGTTCTGGCCTTTCTAGGGAGTTTTTTCCTAGCCACCGTGCTTTTACACCTGCATTGCTTGCTGTTTGGGGTTTTAGGCTGGGGTTTCTGTACAGCACTCTGTGACATCAGCTGATGTAAGGGGGGCTTTATAAATACATTTGATTTGACTTGTTAAACAACAAGTAGACCGCCCTAAGCCTTTACCCCCATTCAACCCCCATCACTACTCCCCTAAACGGCCCAGTACATCCCTGGGGCTCAGCTGCCTGCCATCCAGGACCTCTACACCAGGCGGTGTCAGAGGAAGGCCCTAAAAATTGTCAAAGACCCCAGCCACCCCAGTCATACACTGTTCTCTCTACTACCGCATGGCAAGCGGTACCGGAGTGCCAAGTCTAGGACAAAAAGGCTTCTCAACAGTTTTTACTCCCAAGCCACAATTCTCCTGAACAGGTAATCAAATGGTGCTACTTTCTGTTTATCATATATGCATAGTCACTTTAACTATACATTCATGTACATACTACCTCAATTGGCCTGACCAACCAGTGCTCCCGCACATTGGCTAACCCGGCTATCTATCTGCATTGTGTCCCGCCACCCACCACCCCCTCTTTTACGCTACTGCTACTCTCTGTTCATCATATATGCAGTCACTTTAACCATAACTACATGTACATACTACCTCAATCAGCCTGACTAACCGGTGCCTGTGTGTAGCCTCTCTAATGTATATAACCTCGCTACTATTATAGCCTCGCTACTTTTATAGCTTCGCTACTGTATATAGCCTTGCTACTGTATATAGCCTCTCTACTGTATATAGCCTCTCTACTGTATATAGCCTCGCTACTGTATATAGCCTCTCTACTGTATATAGCCTCGCTACTGTATATAGCCCCTCTACTGTATATAGCATCTCTACTGTATATAGCCTCGCTACTGTATATAGCCCCTCTACTGTATATAGCATCTCTACTGTATATAGCCTCTCTACTGTATATAGCCTCGATACTGTATATAGCCTCTCTACTGTATATAGCCTCGCTGCTGTATATAGCCTCGCTACTGTATATAGCCCCTCTACTGTATATAGCATCTCTACTGTATATAGCCTCTCTACTGTATATAGCATCTCTACTGTATATAGCATCTCTACTGTATATAGCCCCTCTACTGTATATAGCATCTCTACTGTATATAGCCTCTCTACTGTATATAGCCTCGCTACTGTATATAGCCCCTCTACTGTATATAGCATCTCTACTGTATATAGCCTCTCTACTGTATATAGCATCTCTACTGTATATAGCCCCTCTACTGTATATAGCATCTCTACTGTATATAGCCTCTCTACTGTATATAGCCTCGCTACTGTATATAGCCTCTCTACTGTATATAGCCCCTCTACTGTATATAGCCTCTCTACTGTATATAGCCCCTCTACTGTATATAGCCTCTCTACTGTATATAGCCTCGCTACTGTATATAGCCTCGCTATTGTTATAGCCTCTCTACTGTATATAGCCTCGCTACTGCATATAGCCTCGCTACTGTATATAGCCTCGCTACTGTATATAGCCTCGCTACTGTATATAGCCTCGCTACTGTATATAGCCTCTCTACTGTATATAGCCCCTCTACTGTATATAGCCTCTCTACTGTATATAGCCCCTCTACTGTATATAGCCTCTCTACTGTATATAGCCTCGCTACTGCATATAGCCTCTCTACTGCATATAGCCTCTCTACTGTATATAGCCTCGCTACTGTATATAGCCTCGCTACTGTATATAGCCTCTCTACTGTATATAGCCTCGCTACTGATATTTTTCACTGTCTTTTTACTGTTGTTTTTATTTCTTTACTTACCTATTGCCCGGGCGCCGAAGACGTGGATGTCGATTAAGGCAGCCCCCCGCACCTCTCTGATTCAGAGGGGTTGGGTTAAATGCGGAAGACACATTTCGGTTGAAGGCATTTGGTTGTACAACTGACTAATAATCGTGACTTTGACTATTGTTCACCTAATACCTTTTTTTGCACTATTGGTTAGAGCCTGTAAGTCAGCATTTCACTGTAAGGTCTACACCTGTTGTATTCAGCATTTCACTGTAAGGTCTACACCTGTTGTATTCAGCATTTCACTGTAAGGTCTACACCTGTTGTATTCGGCGCACGTGACAAATAAACTTCGATTTGAAATATATAGAGACCAGTATACACATATCTAAAAGTCAAGGGACACAATTAAATTCCCAGCTCAGTGAAAACTATAATTTCCCGAACACCCCCATCACTTTGGCAGTGGGACTTGTGCGGTTACGATTTCTTTCTAAGACAACAACTCTTTCTTTCTCTTCTGCTCACGTTCAGAACTGACTCCGTTCAGAACTGACTCTGTTCAGAAATGACTCCATTCCTTCCATTTTAGGGGTGTGTGTTGTCATCCATCGTATCCCATAGATGTTCTGCGTACCCCCCTCATCACCCCTGGCCTTGGGATTGTCAATGCAAGTTAAAAAAGGACAATAAAATCCACTCCCACTGCCTTTTTCTATTGGTCTGGAAGACTTTAATAGGTCTGCTGCTGGCCTTGGTTTGTGCTGTGTTGTGAGAATTTTTCTTTTTTGGATGTTGGATAAGGCTTTTTTGGGGGGGAAGATGTTCAGTACCAGTAAATCATTCACTGTCACCTCTTGTGAAGGAGGAAGCTTTGAGGGACTCGATAGGAGAACCCCTTCCCCCATAGACAGACTTTCGTTCTCACACCCCACACATGCCGTTTCAGAATGAAACACCTGCTGCAACGATGTGGAGTAGTCCTGGGGGTTGAATTGATTAAATCGATTCAGATGACGTTTATTACATAACGTGGTCTGCGTTGGGCTGATTGTCTCACAATACAAGGTGAAATGTGCACTTTTAAAAAATTCCTCTACGTGTTTTCTGTCTGACAAACCGACTTTGTAAGAAAGAACCTTCGGTTATACATTTTACAGCATGTCCAGTCTTCAGGATTTGTTCAAAGCTCTTTTGCCATGAAGTCCACATTTTCATTCTCTGCAGTATTTTAGGGTTAGTGGTTGAGTCAGTGGTCTGCCACACAGCCAGGCCAAATGAGAGACATTTCAGAGAACAGAAAATTATCTCTAAAACTCTAAACAGCCGTGACCAACTGAGCGTGTGCAGCTATTGAGAGCATTTCGGGATTTCTTTTACAAAAGACTCTCTCGCCCTCCCGCCTCTACCACCCTCCGATATGGATCAAATGCTTACTATCCCAGGCGATCTTTCTCAAAGCATGCTGGGAAAGACAATGGCAGGCCTTCAGCAGATTGGTTCCACCTTATTACCAGCTTGTAATCTTCTCATATCGTTGGCTGGGTCCCCTGGACCAGGAGTCAGACAGAGTTCCCCAATCTCTCCGCTTTGATGCGTTTCAACCATTCCCTCTGAAAGGACTGTCTTGTTAGACTTATTGTTGTCTCTGCACCTGTTTGCCTTCAGGGAGACATGCAAAAGTAAAGTCATTGGCATCTGTTAATTTCTCATTAGATTTCCCATGCACATTTTAAACAGTCAGAATACAGTTCAGGCCTTTAGTTTTTTTTTTGTTTTGTGTTGGGCTGTGGGGCGCATTGCATCAAGGTGTTTGCTCAACGTCCAGGGTCTCCAATGTTATGCCCACCATCATATGTGAGGCATGATGTTGACGAATATGAAAATATTTAATTTGGGTTTTGACCTCATTTTATTACCTTTATTTAACTAGGCAAGTCAGTTAAGAAAAACATCTTATTTTCAACGACGGCCTAGGAACAGTGGGTTAACTGCCTTGTTCAGGGGCAGAACGACAGATTCTTACCTTGTCAGCAACCTTGCAACCTTTCGGTTACTAGTCCAACGCTCTAACCACTAGGCTACCTGCCGCCCCAATCTAAATGGTGCCAGTACAATGATACCCATGTACACCTTATTAATACCCAAATGGGGATTCATTTTGTCTGGTTTGCAGTATGTAACTGCAAAAAAAAAAAGAAAATGGTAGCGCTTTTTTGAGTTTTTTTCTGTCTGTCTACTTTCTTTCAATTTGGTATCTGTGTCTCTCAAAGCAATGTTTGAATGTGCTGACTTGCTTCAAAGGAAGCAGAACTCACCCATGACCCCCCTCCCCCCTCCCGGCTGGCTTGACCCAGGATCATTTGGCCAAGGCATCTTCCTCTCGCTATCGTTGAACCAGGAAATGGGTTTAATACAGAAGGGCCATTTAGCTCCCAGGTGCAGGACCATGGAACCAGCCTCCGTTGGACGGCTTGGCCCAGACAGGAGGTACTCAAGCCCCCCATAAAGACGATAGTCTTCCCCCTTGCCTGGAGCCACCGGTGTTCCTGCCCTGGTCCAGGCTCATCAAAAGGCCCCTGGAGGCTGTGGGAGACTGGGGGAGGCTGGGGGGGAGACTGGTGCTCACGTTTTAACTGGGAGGGGAAAGAGGGAGGAAAGAGAGGGAAGGTTTACTTTTCTGGTGGACACCAGGTTCTTTCTTCAATTCTTTTCTTCACTGTTTCTCTTTTAGTGTGTGTGTGTGTGTGTATGTGTATGTGTATGTGTATGTGTGTGTGTGTGTGTGTGTGTGTGTGTGCAGGTGTCCCTTTATATATCTCTCTCTCTCTTCACAAACAGACTGGGTCTCAAACACAACACACTGCGGTTTAAGAAGAACATCATGGATCCATTGATTTCATTACTGTTCTGCCTAATCCATCACCTCCTGGCTTTAACAGGTTGAGACAGGGGTTGGAAATCACACACACACACACACACACACACATCCATCCTGGCTGCCTGCACTCTGTTCTCCTGCAGGTGCTAGGCCATCCGCCTGGCCCTTTCATGGCTTTCCCTTTTCCTGTCCGTCTGCGGAGCTCCATTCAGCCTGGACCACAGCAGCAGGACCGCCACCGGAGCGCTGGCAGGGAGGAGAAGCAGCGCCTCCACACACAGCTTCCACTCACAGAAAGACAGGAGAGAGAAAAGAAAAGGGTCTTCCTCCTCTTGCATCTCAATCCTCCTGCTTCTCCCTCGCCTTGCTTCTCCCTCGTCCTGCTTCTCCCTCGTCCTGCTTCTCCCTCGCCTTGCTTCTCCCTCGTCCTGCTTCTCCCTCGTCCTGCTTCTCCCTCGCCTTGCTTCTCCCTCGTCCTGCTTCTCCCTCGTCCTGCTTCTCCCTCGCCTTGCTTCTCCCTCGTCCTGCTTCTCATTCGTCCTGCTTCTCCCTCGCCTTGCTTCTCCTTCGTCCTGCTTCTCCCTCGTCCTGCTTCTCCCTCGCCTTGCTTCTCCCTCGTCCTGCTTCTCCCTCGCCTTGCTTCTCCTTCGTCCTGCTTCTCCCTCGCCCTGCTTCTCCCTCGCCTTGCTTCTCCCTCGTCTTGCTTCTCCCTCGTCCTGCTTCTCCCTCGCCTTGCTTCTCCTTCGTCCTGCTTCTCCCTCGTCCTGCTTCTCCCTCGCCTTGCTTCTCCCTCGTCCTGCTTCTCCCTCGCCTTGCTTCTCCTTCGTCCTGCTTCTCCCTCGTCCTGCTTCTCCCTCGTCCTGCTTCTCCCTCGTCCTGCTTCTCCTTCGTCCTGCTTCTCCCTCGTCCTGCTTCTCCCTCGCCTTGCTTCTCCCTCTGATTTCATCATAAACAACTTGCTTTCTGTTTGTATATCTGTCCTCACCCCGTCTTCCTGTCTGTCCTCACCCCCTATCTTCCTACCTGTCCTCACCCCGTCTTCCTGTCTGTCCTCACCCCGTCGTCATGTCTGTCCTCACCCCCTATCTTCCTACCTGTCCTCACCCCATCTTCCTGTCTGTCCTCACCCCTGTCGCCATGTCTGTCCTCACCCCCATCTTCCTGTCTGTCCTCACCCCGCCTTCCTACCTGTCCTCACCCCGTCTTCCTGTCTGTCCTCACCCCCGTCTTCCTGTCTGTCCTCACATCCTTCTTCCTATCTGTCCTCACCCCCCATCTTCCTGTCTGTCCTCACCCCCGTCTTCCTGTCTGTCCTCACCCCCGTCTTCCTGTCCTCACGTCCTTCTTCCTATCTGTCCTCACCCCCCATCTTCCTGTCTGTCCTCACCCCGTCTTCCTGTCTGTCCTCACCCCCCATTTCCATTCTGTCCTCACCCGCTGTCTTCCTATCTCACATCCAGAAGGGGAAAGGGTAAAGGAGAGTGGGAGGTGAGGGAGGGATGGTGGAGGGGAAAGGGAGGGAGGCTGGAGGATGGAAGGGGAGAGGGAGAGGGAGGAGGGGAGAGGGAGGGTGGGTGGGTGGGTGAAAGAATTGAGATAAAAACGGGATAGTGAGACTACTTCCTTCATCATTGCCCTTTCCCTGGCCTTTTGATCAACTATGAATGGGACATCTGAGGTTTGCAGCCTGACTTAATGCAGTCGCCAGGCAGCCTTCACCTGTGCTACAAGTCAATTGGCCTGTTGTTTGTTTTCTGGACATCTGCCCAGCCCCCAGCCCTCTGCCCAGCCCCCTGCCCAGCCTTCTGCCCAGCCCCCAGCCCAGCCCTCTGCCCAACCCCCTGCCCAGCCCTCTGCCCAGCCCCCTGCCCAGCCCTCTGCCCAGCCCTCTGCCCAGCCCTATGCCCAGCCCTCAGTCCTCAGCCCAGCCCTCAGTCCTCAGCCCAGCCCTCAGTCCTCAGCCCAGCCCTCAGTCCTCAGCCCAGCCCTCAGTCCTCAGCCCAGCCCTCAGTCCTCAGCTCAGCAGAGCCCTCTCTTGAAGACAATTGGGTCATCGTATAGAATAGTCTCTCAGAGTAAAGAGGAACGTCCAACAATAATAACAACATCAACCTCAACAACGGCAATTAGTTCAGCAGCGGAACCCATTACACCTATTCATCTGTAGACAGCCTGATGTTTTCAATGACACTCTGTTAAACACGCCTATTGCCTGCCCTCTGTTTTCTAATAGTGTCTATAGGAGTTGGGACTAATTGAAGGGTGAAGGGTTCCAAGTCTAAAGGATTACAGTGGCACATTCCTTCAATCATGACACAGTCAGTTTCAGATGAGATTGAACTGCTTGAGGTGAACAGATTAAAAATCCCTGCATTGCAGAATGAGACCATACAGTACTGAACAATATTTGACTTTTGGGGGATTGTGCAAACTGTATATCAAGTACTAGTTTCACCTACAGCTATAGTGGTTTTACAGTCACTGAGTTTTTCACAACAGTGATTTTTCTGTATCTTTACCAGAGTATCTTTACTGTAAAAGGGTTAGTAGTGCATTCATCATTGTCATCTCTGCTGTGACAATGTCCTCCTTTGTCCCTAAGTAAAGACAGAGAATGTGTCAGGCAGGCACACACGCACACACACACACACACACACACACACACACACGCCCAGATGCACGCACACACACACACACACACACGCGCATGCACGCACACACACACACACACACACACATACATACACACACAGACATATATATACACACACACACCCTCAGTCTATTACGTCATTCTACACACTATCTCTATCTCTCTCTTTTCATCCCTCTCTCATTATTTCTCTCTAGCTCCATTCCTCTCTCCCAGAAACAGAAAAGCCAACAAGGAAACAATTGACCAGCGTTATGACTATGAGAACTAGTAATCAGGTTGGTACAGTACATGTTGATATGGGGTGTTTCCCACACCTTGGTGTTAAGTCCAGAGAGCAGAAGTCTGTTTGGGTGAGGAGGGGAGGGGTCCTAGCAGCAGCAGTGTTAGGGGAGGATGAGATGTGATGTGAGGGGAGCGTTTAGCTCAGTTCAGCTCTGTCTGCCTTGTCATTCTCTTCAGACAGCCGGGGGAAGTGAGATGAAGGAGCACTGACACTCCAGACACTCACAGAGGAGAGGAGAGACAGAGACAGAGACAGAGACAGAGACAGAGACAGAGACAGCTTTCAACACGTAGAGAACTCTGGAAGACTTCTGAATCCAACAGTGAGACCGACGGTCACTTACTGACTGATCCTACTGTTGGCTGGATCATTTTCTTTCTATCCAGTGAGGCAAAAAGATTCTTCCACAGCCAAGGAGTGATGTCAACACTGGACCAGAATGTCAGGATAGTGTGGGACTAAATGGTTAATGGAAGTGGAGTAAGCTAAATTGCTTGATTGCAGAACTGACCACTCACAGAAGACTCTACTTCACCTGTGTGACGTGTAGGTTTCATCTCAGACAAGCCATCTCAGTGTGGATCAGGACCATGAATGTTCTACCTAACCCCATGACCAGGGCCCATCAGGAACAGCCTCTCCCTCTCTGCTCCCAGGGGGCCCACCTCCAGGACTTCTCCTCCAGGTGTCCTCCAGGGCTTGGTGCTGGTCATGGGGGCAGGCTTAGGGCCATAGGGGGGCCCCTGGGGATCCAGAGACCAGGCAAGCCCCCGAGGGAGCTGAGCCCTGAGGAGCAGCAGGATTTAAGGAGGAAGATCAACAGCCGGGAGAGGAAGAGAATGCAGGACCTGAACGTTGCCATGGATGCTCTGAGGGAGGTGATGGTGCCTTACGCCTCCTCCTCTCCTTCCGCCTCGTCCTCCTCCCAGGGGCCACACTCCCACCAGCAGCAGCCAGGGGCCCCACCTGGACGCAGGCTCTCCAAGATCTCCACCTTGGTCCTGGCCCGTAACTACATCCTCCTCCTGGGCTCGTCTCTGCAGGAGATGCGCCGGCTCCTGGGGGAGGTGAGTGTTGGGGTGGGGGTCGGTGTGGGGGTGAACACAGGGCCGCTTCCCAGGCTGCTCCTGGCCGGGGGTTGGCCCCTCCTCACCGGCCCCAGTCAGCTTCTCCTCTCCCCAGAGTCTCTCCTGACCTCGGCCTCCTCCTCCAAGTGTCCTCTGCTGCCTCCTGGCCACTTGGAGGGCCCCATGGCCCCGTTGCAGTGGGGCTCGGCTGGAGCACCTGGTGGTCCACTCTGCCCCTGTGGGGTGTGCAGGCTGCCCAGGTTCAGCCACCCCAGGCCTGGACCCAGGTTCCCCAAGTGAAGCCTGGCTGGGACCCTCTCTGATGTGTTCTGGTTGTCTTCTGATCTGCTACAATGACTGATTCTTCTGAGCGGATGGACTTCTGATTATGGTTTATAATATTTTTTCTGAAGATTTGACATGTTATTTTTTAATGAGTATTTTCCTTCTCATGTCTGACTAATTCAATGATTCAACTTTGTTGTAATGGACCTTGTCCATTCGTTTTTTATTAATCTCTCGTGGACAGATTTTCGTGGACAGATGAATCTGTCAAGGCACACGTATAATTATGTGATACGAGCAGCAGTAGTTTCTAGTATTGGGTTTTTGTTGTTGATTATTTGGACAAATGAGGATTAGGCGAAGGTGGTGCTTAAACGGGTGTAGTGATTTTCAAGCCCGTGTGCGGATGATAAACAGTTTCCACAGCCACAAAGTCAAAATTGGCTGTATCGTAAAAATGTATGAAAACTAAAATGCACTTTTTGGGCATGATAAACACGGGTGAAATTCGCAGAAGGGAGGGGTTTGGCCGAGAGTTTCTATTTGAGAGGGAGGGGACATCACTTCCTTCCCTTGCACAAAGGTAATCACAATTGTTTACAGCATTTCCCCGAAGTAAAACAGGAAATGACAAACTTTCACAACATACTTTTACTTCTGGGTAACCGAGATTAGGTTTTTTATTGCTGACTGTAGTCAGAAAAAGTCTATGTATTTTAGATTTTATGAACAAATTCTATTTTATATGATAATAGCTGAAGATACGTGTAAGTTGTAACACAGCAAATAAATAGTAAATAATAAATAAACAATTTACTGTTTACCATTTGACAAAGTTATTTTATGTGCTCTCACTTTTTCTAGTTTACTTCTCAGCATCTGTTATTTGTGATGGTGTGATGGTGTGTGTGATGGTGTGTCATGGTGTATGATGGTGTGTGTGATGGTGTGTGACGGTGTGTGTGTGTGATGGTGTGTGATGGTGTGTGTGTGTGATGTGTGATGGTGTGTGATGGGGTGATGGTGTGTGATGGCGTGATGGTGTGTGATGGTGTGTGATGGTGTGTGATGGTGTGAGGGTGTGATGGTGTGACGTTGTGTGTGTGTGTGTGATGGTGTGTGATGGTGTGTGTGTGATGTGTGACTGTGTGTGATGGTGTGTGATGGCGTGATGTTGTGTGATGGCGTGATGGTGTGTGATGGTGTGATGGTGTGAGGGTTTGATGGTGTGTTGGTGTGTGACGGTGTGTGTGTGATGGTGTGTGATGGTGTGTGTGTGATGGTGTGTGATGGTGTGTGACGGTGTGTGTGTTATGGTGTGTGATGGTGTGTGATGGTGTGATGGTGTGTGCCGCTGTGTGTGTGTGATGGTGTGTGATGGTGTGGGATGTTTGATGGTGTGTGAATGGTGTGTGACGGTGTGTGTGTGTGTGATGGTGTGATGGTGTGTCATGGAATGTGATGGTGTGATGGTGTGATGTGTGTGATGGTGTGACGGTGTTTGATGGTGTGTGTGTGTGATGGTGTGTGTGTGATGGTGTGTGTGTGTGACGGTGTGTGATGGTGTGTGTGTGTGTGATGGTGTGTGTGTGTGATGGCGTGTGTGATGTTGTGTGTGTGTGTGTGACGGGGTGTGTGTGTGATGGTGTGTGTGTGAGATGGTGTGATGGTGTGTGTGTGTGTGTGTGATGGTGTGTGTGTGTGTGATGGTGTGTGTGTGATGGTGTGATGGTGTGTGATGGAGTGTGATGGTGTGATGTCTGGTGGTGTGTGATGGTGTAATGTGTGTGATGGTGTGATGGTGCGTGATGGTGTGTTGTGGTGTGATGGTGTGATGGTGGTGTGTGATGGTGGGATTTCAAAAATGACTGGTATACTACTGGTCCATACAAGATTACAATAATGACTGGTATACTTCTGGTCCATAAGGGATTACAATAATGACTGGTATACTTCTGGACCATACAAGATTACAATAATGACTGGTATACTTCCGGTCCATAAGGGATTACAATAATGACTGGTATACTTCTGGACCATACAAGATTACAATATTGACTGGTATACTTCCGGTCCATAAGGGATTACCATAATGACTGGTATACTTCTGGACCATACAAGATTACAATATTGACTGGTATACTTCCGGTCCATAAGGGATTACAATAATGACTGGTATACTTCTGGACCATACAAGATTACAATATTGACTGGTATACTTCCGGTCCATAAGGGATTACAATAATGACTGGTATACTTCTGGACCATACAAGATTACAATATTGGCTGGTATACTTCCGGTCCATAAGGGATTACAATAATGACTGGTATACTTCTGGACCATACAAGATTACAATATTGACTGGTATACTTCCGGTCCATAAGGGATTACAATAATGGCTGGTATACTTCTGGACCATACAAGATTACAATAATGACTGGTATACTTCCGGTCCATAAGGGATTACAATAATGACTGGTATACTTCTGGACCATACAAGATTACAGTATTGACTGGTATACTTCCGGTCCATAAGGGATTACAATAATGACTGGTATACTTCTGGACCATACAAGATTACAATAATGACTGGTATACTTCCGGTCCATAACGGATTACAATAATGACTGGTATACTTCTGGACCATACAAGATTACAGTATTGACTGGTATACTTCCGGTCCATAAGGGATTACAATAATGACTGGTATACTTCTGGACCATACAAGATTACAATAATGACTGGTATACTTCCGGTCCATAAGGGATTACAATAATGACTGGTATACTTCTGGACCATACAAGATTACAATATTGACTGGTATACTTCCGGTCCATAAGGGATTACAATAATGACTGGTATACTTCTGGACCATACAAGATTACAATATTTACTGGTATACTTCCGGTCCATAAGGGATTACAATAATGACTGGTATACTTCTGGACCATACAAGATTACAATATTGGCTGGTATACTTCCGGTCCATAAGGGATTACCATAATGACTGGTATACTTCTGGACCATACAAGATTACAATATTGACTGGTATACTTCCGGTCCATAAGGGATTACAATAATGGCTGGTATACTTCTGGACCATACAAGATTACAATAATGACTGGTATACTTCCGGTCCATAAGGGATTACAATAATGACTGGTATACTTCTGGACCATACAAGATTACAGTATTGACTGGTATACTTCCGGTCCATAAGGGATTACAGTAATGACTGGTATACTTCTGGACCATACAAGATTACAATAATGACTGGTATACTTCCGGTCCATAACGGATTACAATAATGACTGGTATACTTCTGGACCATACAAGATTACAGTATTGACTGGTATACTTCCGGTCCATAAGGGATTACAATAATGACTGGTATACTTCTGGACCATACAAGATTACAATAATGACTGGTATACTTCCGGTCCATAAGGGATTACAATAATGACTGGTATACTTCTGGACCATACAAGATTACAATATTGACTGGTATACTTCCGGTCCATAAGGGATTACAATAATGACTGGTATACTTCTGGACCATACAAGATTACAATAATGACTGATATACAGTACTTCTGATTGAGAACCCCCCCTCCCCCCCTGCGCCCATCACCCAAAATAGTGAAACAGTTCTCTTCTGTTTAGCAGCGTCGCCCCCATTTCATCTCTCTACACGCAAAGATCAAATGCACTCAAATTACTGCCCTTTTGATTTCTTCTCCCCTCTCTCCTTCTCTCTTTCTCTCTCCTTCTCTCCTTCTCTCTCCTTCTCTATTTCTCTCTTCTTATCTCCTTCTCTCTCCTTCTCCTATTTTCTCTCCTTCTCTCTCCTTCTCTCGTTCTCTCTCCTTCTGCCCTTCTCTCTCCTTCTCTTTCTCTCTCCTTCTCCCCTCCTCTCTCCTTCTCTCTTTCTCTCTACTTCTCTCTTTCTCTCTCCTTCACTCTTTCTCTCTTTTCTTCTCTCTTTCTCTCTCCTTCTCTCCGTCCCTTAATCAAATTCTTGATGTTTCCCTCCGTGTTAAGGGGCTTGGATGGGTGGTTTGGTGGCACTCATTATACTCACTTCACAATACGTTCAAACGGCCAGAAAATGTGTCTCAGTGAATGGGGATCACGATGCAAAACTCACCTCCTCTCTGGAAGAAAGCAGGCAGCTCCACTTAACTGGGGATAAGAGGTGGGGCGATGGGGGCGTTGGGGTGGGATCTCACCCCGATAGAGAGTAGAGACCACAGGCAACACATGAATAATAATAATGAAAATAATTACAATCATAATGTTAATAAAATACTCAAAATAATTGCTAGCTGGGGACAATGGGCTTAGTTGGGAAGATGTGTGAATGGTGGTGGCTGGCTGAAAGGAGGGAATATGTCACCCATCGGGGGGAGGGGACAAAAGGAGAGGTAGATACCATTAAGTGAGATTACGCCTAATAGGGCTGGATTTTCTTACAAGGAAACATTTTTTGAGGAGGAGGAGGAGAGAAGGAGGAGGGCTCAGAGGGAGAGATCAAATTGGGATGGCCCAAATTCAAACCCCATCTGCATTTACATATAGCTGCTTAATGTCTCCTCCTTACGTCTCCAAAGGATTAGTCACCTTGCTATTTCCATCTGCTCTGATCTGACACCTATCCCCTCACGTCGTCCTCTCCCTCTCTCTCTCTAGTGGTGGTATTGTGGTTGTATTGCAGTAGTATTGTGGTAGTATTGTGGTTGTATTGCAGTAGTATTGTGGTAGTATTGTGGTTGTATTGTGGTTGTATTGCAGTAGTATTGTGGTAGTATTGTGGTTGTATTGTGGTTGTATTGCAGTAGTATTGTGGTTGTATTGCAGTAGTATTGTGGTTGTATTGTGGTTGTATTGCAGTAGTATTGCGGTGGTATTGTGGTTGTATTGTGGTTGTATTGCAGTAGTATTGTGGTTGTATTGTGGTTGTATTGCAGTAGTATTGTGGTTGTATTGCAGTAGTATTGTGGTTGTATTGTGGTTGTATTGCAGTAGTATTGCGGTGGTATTGTGGTTGTATTGTGGTTGTATTGCAGTAGTATTGTGGTTGTATTGTGGTTGTATTGCAGTAGTATTGCGGTGGTATTGTGGTTGTATTGCAGTAGTATTGTGGTAGTATTGTGGTTGTATTGTGGTTGTATTGCAGTAGTATTGTGGTGGTATTGTGGTTGTATTGCAGTAGTATTGTGGTAGTATTACAGTTGTATTGCAGTAGTATTGTGGTAGTATTACGGTTGTATTGTGGTTGTATTGCAGTAGTATTGTGGTAGTATTGTGGTTGTATTGCAGTAGTATTGCGGTGGTATTGTGGTTGTATTGCAGTAGTATTGTGGTAGTATTACGGTTGTATTGTGGTTGTATTGTGGTTGTATTGCAGTAGTATTGTGGTAGTATTGTGGTTGGATTGCAGTAGTATTGTGGTGGTATTGTGGTTGTATTGCAGTAGTATTGTGGTAGTATTACGGTTGTATTGTGGTTGTATTGCAGTAGCATTGTGGTGGTGGTATTGTGGTTGTATTGCAGTAGTATTGTGGTAGTATTGTGGTTGTATTGCAGTAGTATTGTGGTAGTATTACGGTTGTATTGCAGTAGTATTGTGGTAGTATTATGGTTGTATTGTGGTTGTATTGTGGTTGTATTGCAGTAGTATTGTGGTAGTATTGTGGTTGTATTGCAGTAGTATTGTGGTGGTATTGTGGTTGTATTGCAGTAGTATTGTGGTAGTATTACGGTTGTATTGTGGTTGTATTGCAGTAGCATTGTGGTGGTATTGTGGTTGTATTGCAGTAGTATTGTGGTAGTATTGTGGTTGTATTGCAGTAGTATTGTGGTAGTATTACGGTTGTATTGCAGTAGTATTGTGGTAGTATTACGGTTGTATTGTGGTTGTATTGCAGTAGTATTGTGGTTGTATTGTGGTTGTATTGTGGTTGTATTGCAGTAGCATTGTGGTAGTATTGTGGTTGTATTGCAGTAGTATTGCGGTGGTATTGTGGTTGTATTGCAGTAGTATTGTGGTAGTATTACGGTTGTATTGCAGTAGTATTGTGGTAGCATTACGGTTGTATTGTGGTTGTATTGCAGTAGCATTGTGGTAGTATTGTGGTTGTATTGCAGTAGTATTGCGGTGGTATTGTGGTTGTATTGCAGTAGTATTGTGGTAGTATTACGGTTGTATTGCAGTAGTATTGTGGTAGTATTACGGTTGTATTGCAGTAGTATTGTGGTAGTATTACGGTTGTATTGTGGTTGTATTGCAGTAGCATTGCGGTGGTATTGTGGTTGTATTAGAGTAGTATTGTGGTGGTATTGTGGTTGTATTGCAGTAGTATTGTGGTAGTATTACAGTTGTATTGCAGTAGCATCGTGGTGGTATTGTGGTTGAATTGCAGTAGTATTGTGGTAGTATTGTTGTTGTATTGTAGTATTATTGCGATGGTATTGTGGTTGTATTGCAGTAGTATTGTGGTAGTATTGTGGTGGTATTGCGGTAGTATTGTAGTAGTATTGCGGTGGTATTGTGGTTGAATTGCAGTGGTATTGTGGTACTATTGTGGTGGTATTGTGGTAGTATTGCGGTTGTATTGTAGTAGTATTGTGGTAGTATTGTGGTAGTATTGTTGTTGTATTGTAGTATTATTGCGATGGTATTGTGGTTGTATTGCAGTAGTATTGTGGTAGTATTGTGGTGGTATTGAGGTAGTATTGTAGTACTATTGTGGTGGTATTGTGGTAGTATAGTAAAAAAATCTCTCTCTCTCTCTCTCTCTCTCTCTCTCTCTCTCTCTCTCTCTCTCTCTCTCTCTCTCTCTCTCTCTCTCTCTCTCTCTCTCTCTCTCTCTCTCTCTCTAAGTCTCTCTCTCTCTCTCTCTCTCTCTCTCTAGTTGTTGTTGACAAGACTACATAACCAGTGTAGTTAACCAAGTGTAGTTGACAAGGGTAGTTAACTATTCTACTTAAACAGTGTAGCTAACCAGTGTATTAACAAGTCTCAAGGGGGGGAGGTGCTGAGCCATGAATTTCAAGTCCTCCATGAGAGAGAGGGCTGATCAGGACTCCTGTTCTGTCCCCCACCCCAATAACAACATTAACCCTCCTGTACTGTCCCCCACTACCAACATTAACCCTCCTGTACTGCCCCCACTACCAACATTAACCCTCCTGTACTGCCCCCACTACCAACATTAACCCTCCTGTACTGTCCCCCCAATAACAAAATTAACCCTCCTGTACTGTCCCCCCACTACCAACATTAACCCTCCTGTTCTGTCCCCCACTACCAACATTAACCCTCCTGTACTGTCCCCCCACTACCAACATTAACCCTCCTGTACTGTCCCCCCACTACCAACATTAACCCTCCTGTACTGTCCCCCCACTACCAACATTAACCCTCCTGTACTGCCCCCACTACCAACATTAACCCTCCTGTACTGCCCCCACTACCAACATTAACCCTCCTGTACTGCCCCCCCACTACCAACATTAACCCTCCTGTACTGTCCCCCCACTACCAACATTAACCCTCCTGTACTGCCCCCACTACCAACATTAACCCTCCTGTACTGCCCCCACTACCAACATTAACCCTCCTGTACTGCCCCCACTACCAACATTAACCCTCCTGTACTGCCCCCCACTACCAACATTAACCCTCCTGTACTGTCCCCCCACTACCAACATTAACCCTCCTGTACTGCCCCCACTACCAACATTAACCCTCCTGTACTGCCCCCCACTACCAACATTAACCCTCCTGTACTGTCCCCCCACTATCAACATTAACCCTCCTGTACTGCCCCCACTACCAACATTAACCCTCCTGTACTGCCCCCCCCCACTACCAACATTAACCCTCCTGTACTGCCCCCCACTACCAACATTAACCCTCCTGTACTGTCCCCCACTATCAACATTAACCCTCCTGTACTGCCCCCAATAACAACATTAACCCTCCTGTACTGTCCCCCACTATCAACATTAACCCTCCTGTACTGTCCCCCCACTATCAACATATAACCCTCCTGTACTGCCCCCCCACTACCAACATATAACCCTCCTGTTCTGTCCCCCACTACCAACATTAACCCTCCTGTACTGTCCCCACTATCAACATTAACCCTCCTGTACTGCTCCCCCCCACTACCAACATATAACCCTCCTGTTCTGTCCCCCACTACCAACATTAACCCTCCTGTACTGTCCCCCACTACCAACATTAACCCTCCTGTACTGTCCCCACTATCAACATTAACCCTCCTGTACTGTCCCCCCACTATCAACAACATTAACCCTCCTGTACTGTCCCCCAATAACAACATTAACCCTCCTGTTCTGTCCCCACTATCAACATTAACCCTCCTGTACTGCCCCCAATAACAACATTAACCCTCCTGTACTGTCCCCCCCACTATCAACATTAACCCTCCTGTACTGTCCCCCCACTATCAACATATAACCCTCCTGTACTGCCCCCACTACCAACATATAACCCTCCTGTTCTGTCCCCCCACTACCAACATTAACCCTCCTGTACTGTCCCCCCACTATCAACATTAACCCTCCTGTACTGCCCCCCCACTACCAACATATAACCCTCCTGTTCTGTCCCCCACTACCAACATTAACCCTCCTGTACTGTCCCCCCCACTACCAACATTAACCCTCCTGTACTGTCCCCCCACTATCAACATTAACCCTCCTGTACTGTCCCCCCACTATCAACATTAACCCTCCTGTACTGTCCCCCAATAACAACATTAACCCTCCTGTTCTGTCCCCCCACTATCAACATTAACCCTCCTGTTCTGTCCCCCCACTATCAACATTAACCCTCCTGTACTGTCCCCCCCCACTACCAACATTAACCCTCCTGTACTGCCCCCACTACCAACATTAACCCTCCTGTACTGTCCCCCCACTACCAACATTAACCCTCCTGTACTGTCCCCCCACTACCAACATTAACCCTCCTGTACTGCTCCCCCACTACCAACATTAACCCTCCTGTACTGTCCCCCCACTATCAACATTAACCCTCCTGTACTGTCCCCCCACTATCAACATTAACCCTCCTGTTCTGTCCCCCACCCCACTATCAACATTAACCCTCCTGTTCTGTCCCCACCCCACTATCAACATTAACCCTCCTGTACTGTCCCCCCCCACTACCAACATTAACCCTCCTGTACTGTCCCCTCCAATAACAACATTAACCCTCCTGTACTGTCCCCCCACTATCAACATTAACCCTCCTGTACTGTCCCCCCCCACTACCAACATTAACCCTCCTGTACTGTCCCCCCACTACCAACATTAACCCTCCTGTACTGCCCCCAATAACAACATTAACCCTCCTGTACTGTCCCCCACTACCAACATTAACCCTCCTGTACTGCCCCCAATAACAACATTAACCCTCCTGTACTGTCCCCCCACTACCAACATTAACCCTCCTGTACTGCCCCCAATAACAACATTAACCCTCCTGTACTGCCCCCACTACCAACATTAACTCTCCTGTACTACAGTGGAATGTTCTAATAGTAATCACAGTGGAATATTCGATTAGCAGTCACAGTGGAATGTTTTAATTGTAATCACAGTGGAATGTTCTAACTGTAATCACAGTGGAATGTTCTGATAGTAATCACAGAGGAATGTTCTAATAGTAATCACAGAGGAATGTTCTAATAGTTATCACAGTGGAATGTTCTAATAATAATCACAGTGGAATGTTCTAATAATAATCATAGGTGAATGTTCTAATAGTAATCAAAGTGGAATGTTCTAACAGTAATCACAAGTGGAATGTTCTATCAATGATCACAGTGGAATGTTCTGATAGTAATCACAGAGGAATGTTCTAATAGTAATCACAGAGGAATGTTCTAATAGTTATCACAGTGGAATGTTCTAATAATAATCACAGTGGAATGTTCTAATAATAATCATAGGTAAATGTTCTAATAGTAATCAAAGTGGAATGTTCTAATAGTAATCACAGTGGACTGTTCTAACAGTAATCACAAGAAAAATGTTCTAATAATAATCAAAGCGGAATGTTCTAATAGTAGTCACAGTGGAATGTTCTGATAGTAATCACAGTGGAATGTTCTAATAGTAGTCACAGTGGAATGTTCTAATAGTAATCACAGTGGAATGTTCTAATAGTAGTCACAGTGGAATGTTCTGATAGTAATCACAGTGGAATGTTCTAATAGTAATCACAGAGGAATGCTCTAATAGCAATCACAGTGGAATGTTCTAATAGTAATCACAGAGGAATGTTCTAATAGTAATCACAGTGGAATGTTCTAATAGTAATCACAGTGGAATATTCGAATAGTAGTCAGATTGGAATGTTTTAATTGTAATAACAGTGGAATGTTCTAATAGTAATCACAGTGGAATATTCGAATAGTAGTCACAGTGGAATGTTCTGATAGTAATCACAGAGGAATGTTCTAATAGTAATCACAGAGGAATATTCTAATAGTTATCACAGTGGAATGTTCTAATAATAATCACAGTGGAATGTTCTAATGATAATCACAGGTGAATGTTCTAATAGTAATCATAGTGGAATGTTATGATAGTAATCACAGTGGAATATTCGAATAGTAGTCACAGTGGAATGTTCTAATAGTAATCACAGTGGAATATTCGAATAGTAGTCACAGTGGAATGTTCTAATAGTAATCAAAGTGGAATGTTCTAACAGTAATCACAAGTGGAATGTTCTATCAATAATCACAGTGGAATGTTCTGATAGTAATCACAGTGGAATATTCTAATAGTACTCACAGGTGAATGTTCTAATAGTAATCATAGTGGAATGTTCTGATAGTAATCACAGAGGAATGTTCTAATAGTAATCACAGAGGAATGTTCTAATAGTTATCACAGTGGAATGTTCTAATAATAATCACAGAGGAATTTTCTAATAGTAATCAATGTGGAATGTTCTAGTAGTAGTCAAAATGGAATGTTCTAATAGTAATCACAGTGGAATGTTCTAACAGTAATCACAAGTGGAATGATCTATCAATAATCACAGTGGAATGTTCGGATCGTAATCACAGTAGAATATTCTAATAGTAATCACAGGTGAATGTTCTGATAGTAATCATAGTGGAATGTTCTAATAGTAATCACAGAGGAATGTTCTAATAATAATCAGAGGAATGTTCTAATAGTAATCACAGTGGAGTGTTCTAATAGTAATCACAGTGGAATGTTCTAATAGTAATCACAGAGGAATGTTCTAATAGTAATCACAGTGGAATGTTCTAATAGTAATCACAGTGGACTGTTCTAACAGTAATCACAAGTAAAATGTTCTAATAATAATCAAAGCGGAATGTTCTAATAGTAGTCACAGTGGAATGTTCTGATAGTAATCACAGTGGAATGTTCTAATAGTAGTCACAGTGGAATGTTCTAATAGTAATCACAGTGGAATGTTCTAATAGTAGTCACAGTGGAATGTTCTGATAGTAATCACAGTGGAATGTTCTAATAGTAATCACAGAGGAATGCTCTAATAGCAATCACAGTGGAATGTTCTAATAGTAATCACAGAGGAATGTTCTAATAGTAATCACAGTGGAATGTTCTAATAGTAGTCACAGTGGAATGTTCTGATAGTAATCACAGAGAAATGTTCTAATAGTAATCACAGAGGAATATTCTAATAGTTATCACAGTGGAATGTTCTAATAATAATCACAGTGGAATGTTCTAATAATAATCACAGGTGAATGTTCTAATAGTAATCAAAGTGGAATGTTCTAACAGTAATCACAAGTGGAATGTTCTATCAATAATCACAGTGGAATGTTCTGATAGTAATCACAGTGGAATATTCTAATAGTAATCACAGGTGAATGTTCTAATAGTAATCATAGTGGAATGTTCTGATAGTAATCACAGAGGAATGTTCTAATAGTAATCACAGAGGAATGTTCTAATAGTAATCATAGTGGAATGTTCTGATAGTAATCACAGAGGAATGTTCTAATAGTTATCACAGTGGAATGTTCTAATAATAATCACAGAGGAATTTTCTAATAGTAATCAATGTGGAATGTTCTAGTAGTAGTCAAAATGGAATGTTCTAATAGTAATCACAGTGGAATGTTCTGATAATAATCACAGGTGAATGTTCTAATAATAATCACAGGTGAATGTTCTAATATTAATCAAAGTGGAATGTTCTAATAGTAATCAAATCAAATCAAAATCAAATTTATTTATAAAGCCCCCCTTACATCAGCTGATGTCACAGAGTGCTGTACAGAAACCCAGCCTAACACCCCAAACAGCAAGCAATGCAGGTGTAAAAGCACGGTGTCTAGGAAAAACTCCCTAGAAAGGCCAAAACCTAGGAAGAAACCTAGAGAGGAACCAGGCTGTGAGGGGTGGCCAGTCCTCTTCTGGCTGTGCCGGGTGCAGATTATAACAGAACTTGGACAAGATTTTTAAATGTTCATAAAACAGACAGAACAGTTGAAACTGGAGAAGCAGCACGGCCAGGTGGACTCGGGACATCAAGGAGTCATCAGGCCAGGTAGGCCTTGAGGAATGGTCCTAATGCTCAGGTCCTCCGAGAGAGAGAGAGAGAGAGAGAGAGAGAGAGAGAGAGAGAGAGAGAGAGAGAGAGAGAGAGAGAGAGAGAGAGAGAGAGAGAGAGAGAGAGAGAGAAGAAGAAAAAGAAAGAAAGAAAGAAAGAGATAATTAGAGAGAGCATCACAGTGGAATGTTCTAGTAGTAATCACAGGTGAATGTTCTGATATTAATCACAGTTGAATGTTCTAATAGTAATCACGGGTGAATGTTCTAATAGTAATCACAGAGGAATATTCTAATAATTATCACTGTGGATTGTTGAAATTGTAATCACAGTGGACTGTTCCAATATTAATCACAGGGGAATGTTCTAAAAGTAATCACAGTGGAATGTTCTAATAGTAATCACAGTGGAATGTTCTAATAGTAATCACAGTGTAATCCTCTAATAGTAATCACAGTGTAATGTTCTAATTGTAATCATAGTAAAATGTTCTAATAGTAATCACAGGTGAATGTTCTGATATTAATCACAGTTGAATGTTCTAATAGTAATCACGGGTGAATGTTCTAATAGTAATCACAGAGGAATATTCTAATAATTATCACTGTGGAATGTTCTAACAGTAATCAAAAGTGAAGTGTTCCAATAGTAATCACAAGTGAAATGTTCCAATAGTAATCACAGTGGAATGTTCCAATATTAATCACAGGGGAATGTTCTAAATGTAATCACAGTAGAATGTTCTAATAGTAATCACAGTGGAACGTTATAATAGTAATCACAGTGGAATGTTCTAATAGTGATCACAGGTGAATGTTCTAATAGTAATCATACTGGAATGTTCTAACAGTAATCACAAGTGAAATGTTCTAATAGTAATCAAAGTGGAATGTTCTAACAGCAATCACAGTGGAATGATCTAATAGTAGTCAGAGGTGAATGTTCCAATATTAATCACAGGGGAATGTTCTAAAAGTAATCACAGTGGAATGTTCTAATAGTAATCACAGTGGAATGCTCTAATAGTAATCACAGTGGAATGTTATAATTGTAATCATAGTAAAATGTTCTAATAGTAATCACAGTGGAATGTTCTATCAGTAATCACAGTGGACTGTTCTAACAGTAATCACAAGTGAAATGTTCTAATAGTAATCAATGTGGAATGTTCTAACAGCAATCACAGTGGACTGATCCATATAGTAGTCACAGGTGAATGTTCCAATATTAATCACAGTGGAATGTTCTAATAGTAATCATAGTGGAATGTTCTAATATTAATCACAGTGGAATGTTCTGATAGTAATCACAGTGGACTCTTCTAATAGTAATCACAGTGGAATGTTCTAATAATAATCATAGTGGAATGTTCTAATTGTAATCACAGTGGACTGTTCTAATTGTAATCATAGTGGAATGTTCTAATAGTAATCCCAGTGGAATGTTCTATCAGTTATCACAGTGGAATGTTCTATTAGTAATCAATGTGGAATGTTCTAATAATCACAGTTGAATGTTGTAATAGTAATCATATTGGAATGTTCTAATAGTAATCACAGGTGAATGTTTTAATAGTAATAACAGGTGAATGTTCTAATAGTAATCACAGGTGAATGTTTTAATAGTAATAACAGGTGAATGTTCTAATAGTAATCGCAGTGGAATGTTCTATTAGTAATTACAGTGGAAGCTTCTAATTGTAATCACAGTGGAATGTTCGAATAGTAATAACAGGTGAATGTTCTAATAGTAATCACAGTGGAATGTTCTAATAGTAATCACAAGTGGAATGTTCTAATTGTAATCACAGTGGAATGTTCTAATAGTAATAACAGGTGAATGTTCTAATAGTAATCACAGTGGAATGTTCTAATAGTAATTACAGTGGAAGGTTCTAATTGTAATCACAGTGGAATGTTCTAATAGTAATCACAGGTGAATGTTCTAATAGTAATCACAGTGGAATGTTCTAATAATAATTACAGTGGAAGGTTCTAATTGTAATCACAGTGGAATGTTCTAATAGTAATCACAGGTGAATGTTCTAATAGTAATCACAGTGGAATGTTCTAATAGTAATAACAGTGTAATTTTCTAATAGTGATCACAGGTGAATGTTCTAATAGTAATAACAGGTGAATGTTCTAATAGTAATCACAGTGGAATGTTCTAATAGTAATGACAGTGGAAGGTTCTAATTGTAATCACAGTGGACTCGATCAATTACGATCTTCGTATTGTTTATTGTTTTGCCAGTTATGTTACGTTTAAATAAAATATGTACACTGGAAACCTCGCTGCATCTTGGTCCGTCCCTCAAGAAGATTGTGACAGAATGACCCACCTTTAATGGACCAAGCAGCGAGAGAATTTGGATTTCTGGACATGGGAAGAAATCCTGGCTGGAAAGGGACCCTGGAGGAAGGCTGAGGAGTATCGCCGTCCCAGGGAAGGTTTGGAGCTAGCGATGACTGAGCGGCAGAAGTTATATTAAACAATCATCAATATACAAGTGTTGCATAGTCATCAAAAGCTCTGCTTCTTGGCAATATCACAGCGTTGTCAGATTTCAAAAAGGCTTTACGGCGAAAGCACAACATTTGATTGTTTGAGGGTAGCACCTCCAATATTTCTGCATTAGCATAAATTCATAAACCATTGCGGTTCACACTAAACACATTTCACAGCAAAAATAAATCCCTTACCTTTCGAAGAACTTCTGCTGAGCGCTTCCCAAGTGTCCAACAAAGACATCCAATGGTTCTTTTGTTAGAAGAAGTCATTTATTATATCCATAAATCTCTGTTTGGTTGGTGCGTAATGTTCAGAAAATCCAACGTCGAATTGCCCATTGAAACGTGCAGAGAACGCGTTCAAATATACCTATAAACTTTTACTAAACAAATCAAATACCAGTTAAAATGCATCCTTAGCTATCCTTTTATGAATTTTAGCTATGATATTTCACTCGGATGGTCACCTATACTTTATATAAGTAAAATAAAGTGGGGGCGCTACAGCCAGACTCGCGGCCCGAGAACTTGTTGACATTTCAGGTCCCCATGCCATTTCCTGTACCTATTCGTTGTGTTTACTCCAATTTCTCTGAGTCTTTGTATATAGACTGCTGACATCTAGTGGAAGCCATAGGTACTGCAGTCTCAGTTCTGGTAACAAATGGATTCAATAGGGAGTGTGTCTAACAGAGCCAAAGGTCACCAGAAACTGATTTCCGGATGTTTTTTTCTCTGTTTTTTGCCTGCTAAATGAGTTGTGTTATACTCACAGACATTATGTTAACACTTTTAGAAACTTCATAGTGTTTCCTATCCAATAGTACTAATTATGTGCATATCCTATTTTCTGAGCCTGAGTGGCAGGCATTTTGCTTTGGGCACGCCAGACTCTCCAAAACCGTCACCTCACCTGCCGCTCCCTAACAAGTTAACTACCCTCCAGACGGGCTTCAAGGCCATGCAACTCTCCTTCCGTGGCCTCCAACTGCTCTTAAACACAAGTAAAACTAAATGCATGCTCTTCAACCGATCGCTGTCCGCACCCGCCCGCCCGTCCAGCATCACTACTCTGGACGTTTCTGTCTTAGATCATGTGGACAACTACAAATAACTAGGTGTCTGGTTAGACTGTAAACTCTCCTTCCAGGCTCATATCAAACATCTCCAATCCAAAATTAAATCTAGAATTGGCTTCCTATTTCGCAACAAAGCATCCTTCACTCATGCTGCCAAACATACCCTCGTAAAACTGACCATCCTACCGATCCTTGACTTCAGTGATGTCATCTATAAAATAGCCTCCAACACTCTACTCAACAAATTGGATGCAGTCTATCACAGTGCCATCCATTTTGTCAACAAGGCCCCATATACCCCCCATTACTGCGACCTGTACGCTCTCGCTGGCTGGCCCTCGCTTTACACTCGTCGCCATACCCACTGGCTCCAGGTCATCTACAAGTCCCTGCTAGGAAAAGCCCCGCCTTATCTCAGCTCGCTGGTCACCATAGCAGCACCCACCCGTAGCACGCGCTCCAGCAGGTATATCTATTAGAACAGTCCACTGTGATTACTATTAGAACATTCCACTTTGGAATGAACTACAAAAATCTCTGAAACTGGAGACACTTATCTCCCTCACCAGCTTTAAGCACCAGCTGTCAGAGCAGCTCACAGACCACTGTACCTGTTTTATAACCCATCTGTAAATAGCCCAACCAACTACCTCATCCCCTACCATATTTATTTATTTATTTATCTTGTTCCCTTGCACCCCAGTTTTTCTACATTGCACATTCATCTACTGCACATCTACCATTCCAGTGTTTATATGCTATATTGTAATTACTTTGCCACCATGGCCTATGTATTGCCTTACCTTCCTTATCTTACCTCATTTGCACTCTTTGTATATAGATTTGTTTTTCTACTGTATTATTGACTGTATTTTTGTTTTTTACTCCATGTGTAACTCTGTGTTGTTGTTATGTGTCGCACTGCTTTGCTTTATCTTGGCCAGGTCGCAGTTGTAAATGAGAACTTGTTCTCAACTTCCTCTCTTCTGATCTCTAAATATAGGTCCTCTCTACTGATCTCTAAATATAGGTCCTCCTCTACTGATCTCTAAATATAGGTCCTCTCTTCTGATCTCTAAATATAGGTACTCTCTACTGATCTCAAAATATGGGTCCTGTGAACCATTTCTCTCTACTGATCTCTAACTATAGGTCCTGTGAACCAGTTCTCTCTACGGATCTCTAACTATAGGTCCTCCCTGCTGATCTCTAACTTTAGGTCCTGTGAACCAGTTCTCTCTACGGATCTCTAACTATAGGTCCTGTGAACCAGTTTTCTCTACTGATCTCTAACTATAGGTGCTGTGAACAAGTTTTCTCTACTGATCTCTAACTATAGGTCATGTGCTAAGAGGAAGTCAAACACAAACTCCTGGCTCCAGGGCCCCCTGAGTGTGTGTCTCATTGTGCATCAGTGTTTAAGTGTAAGTGTGTGTGTGTGTGCGTGTCAGTGTGTGTGTTTTTGTGTGCATGTGTGTTTGTCCGCGCGTTCGCGTAAATGTGTGTGTGCTTGTGGGTTTGTGTAAGTGTAAATGACCCAGCCTCCAGGGTTTGTATCCCGGGCGATCCCAAGCAGTGAGCTCAGTCCCACAGGTATTTTCCCATCTCCCTGGCCCTGCCTGACCCTGTGTTTCCCCCTGCCTGTATCACAGTGGTAATCACCCCCTGAACCCCTCTATGCCCTAGCTGAACCCCAGCGCCCCGGCGCCCCGGCGCCCCAGCGCCCCAGCGCCAGGAATTCCAGTTAACACATCACAGAGGCCTTCTTTCTCTCGCTGGGGTGCTGCTCCCCTCGCTGAACACTGCCTAGGTGTAAACAGTGACTGACAGGAAGCGGTTCCTTTCGCTCTTCTGTTTCCCTGTCCTCTTTTCTTTCTCTCTGTCCTCGGTTTGGGCTCCTCTTTCTTCCCTTCTTTCTGGTTAATTGAGTTGTTTGGCAGGCGGGCTTGTCAAACAGCGGCGGCTACGTGGGGAGTCCGCGGGGCAGGGAAGGCTCCTGCACACAGAGGGAGAACACACCATTGTGCTGCCCTAGACGGGTTAATTTTTCACCGTTAGTGCTGCATCAGTGCACCTGGGAGACACACACACACACACACACACACACACACACACACACACACACACACACACACACACACACACACACACACACACACACACACAGAGAGGGAGACAGAGAGAGAGAGAGACAGAGAGAGAGAGACAGAGAGAGAGTGAGGTCAACCAGTGAAGAACAAAAACCATTGTAAATACAACCCATATTTATGCTTATTTATTTTCCCTTTTGTACTTTAACCATTGGTACAAATGTCTTTATTATTTTGGGAACTTTTGTGTGTGTAATGTTTACTGTTCATTTCACTTTTGTATATTATCTACTTCACTTGCTTTGGCAATGTTAACATATGTTTCCCATGCCAATAAAGCACCTTGAATTTTATTTGAGAGAGAGAGAAAAAAAAAAGAATCATGGTGTTGCCAGGTCCTCAAATTCCATCTAGACACTGATGCCCTAGAGCACACAAAAAACAATATATACCTCGGCCTAAACATCTGCGCCACAGGTAACTTCCACAAAGCTGTGAACGATCTGGCCAGAAGTGCCTTCTATGCCATCATACTTGAATCAGTTATAGAACCCATTGCCCTTTATGGTTGTGAGGTCTGGGGAACGCTCAACAACCAAGATTTCACAAAATGGGACAAACACCAAAATGAGACTGCATGCAGAATTCTGCAAAAACATCCTCTGCGTACAACGTAAAACACCAAATAATGCATGTAGAGTAGAATTAGGCCGAAACCCACTAATGATCAAAATCCAGAAAAGAGCCATTAAATTCTACATCCACCTAAAAGGAAGCAATTCCCTAAACAAAACCATCACCTACAGAGTAATTAACCCAGAGAAGAGTTCCCTAAGCAAGCTGATCCTGGGGCTCTGTTCATAAACAGACCCCACAGAGCCCCAAGACAGCAACACAATTATTTATTTATTTTAACCCTTATTAAACCAGGTCAGTTGACTGAGAACACATTCTCATTTACAGCAACAACCTGGGGAATAGTTACATGGGAGAGGAGAATGAATGAGCCAGTTGGAAGCTGGGGATGATTAGGTGGCAATGATGGTATGATGGCCAGATTGGGAATTTAGCCAGGACACCAGGGTTAACACCCCTACTCTTACAATAAGTGGCATGGAATCTTTAGTGACCACAGAGAGTCAGAACACCCATTTTAACATCCCATCTGAAAGACAGCACCCTACACAGGGCAACGTCCGCAATCAATGATCTTCTTCTTTTTTTCGTGACCAGAGGAAAGAGTGCCTCCTATTGTCCCTCTAACACCACTTCCAGCAGCATCTGGTCTCCCATCCAGGGACCAACCAGGACCAACCTTGCTTAGCCTCAGAGGAAAGACAGCAGTGGGATGCAGGGTGGTGTGCTAGACCCAAGCAAATCATGAGAAAACAAAACATATAATTACAGTACTTGACACATTGGAAAGAATTAACAGAAAAAAACTGAGCAAACTAGAATGCTACTTGGCCCTAAACAGCAAGTGCACAGTGGCAGAATATTAAGGAAAGCTTTGACTATGTACAGACTCAGTGAGCATAGCTTTGCTATTGAGCGAGGCCTCCGTAGGCAGACCTGGCTCTCAAGAGAAGACAGGCTATGTGCCTGCTGCCCACAAAATGAGGTGGCAACTGACCTGCACTTCCTAACCTCCTGCCAAATATATGACCATATTAGAGAAACAAATTTCACACAGATTACACAAACCCACAAAGAATTTGAAAACAGATACAATTTTGTTAAACTCCCATATCTACTGGGTGAAATACCACAGTGTGCCATCACACCAGCAAGATGTGTGTCCTGTTGCCACAAGAAAAGGTCAACCAGTGAAGAACAAACACCATTGTAAATACAACCAATATTTATGTTGATTTATTTTCCCTTTTGTACTTCAACACATTGTTGTACTTCAACACAACAATGTATTTGAAAAGTCTCTATTCGTTTCAAACCTTTGTGAGTGTAATATTTACTATTTGTTCTAAATGTTTATTTAACTTTTGTTAATTATCTATTTCACTTGCTTTGGCAATGTAAACATATGTTTCCCATGCCAATAAAGCACCTTGAATTAAGAGAGAGAGAGAGACAGCGAGAGAGAGAGAGAGAGAGAGAGAGAGAGATAGAGAGAGAGAGAGAGAGAGAGAGAGAGAGAGAGAGAGCGAGACAGAAACAGAGAGAGTGTGAGAGCAAGAGAGAGAGCGATAGAGAGCGTAACACTGAGTTATCATTTGTTTTTATTCGTAGACAGAAATCTTTAGGGAAAAATAAATTAAAAACTTAATGAAGCCTGTTTAGGTTGTCCTACCATAAGGTTACTTCATGAAGCCTGTTTAGGTTGTCCTACCATAGGGTGACTTCATGAAGCCTGTTTAGGTTGTCCTACCATAGGGTGACTTCATGAAGCCTGTTTAGGTTGTCCTACCATAAGGTGACTTCATGAAGCCTGTTTAGGTTGTCCTACCATAGAGTGACTTCATGAAGCCTGTTTAGGTTGTCCTACCATAGGGTGACTTCATGAAGCCTGTTTAGGTTGTCCTACCATAAGGTGACTTCATGAAGCCTGTTTAGGTTGTCCTACCATAGGGTGACTTCATGAAGCCTGTTTAGATTGTCCTACCATAGGGTGACTTCATGAATCCTGTTTAGGTTGTCCTACCATAAGGTGACTTCATGAAGCCTGTTTAGGTTGTCCTACCATAGGGTGACTTCATGAAGCCTGTTTAGGTTGTCCTACCATAAGGTGACTTCATGAAGCCTGTTTAGGTTGTCCTACCATAGGGTGACTTCATGAAGCCTGTTTAGGTTGTCCTACCATAGGGTGACTTCATGAAGCCTGTTTAGGTTGTCCTACCATAAGGTGACTTCATGAAGCCTGTTTAGGTTGTCCTACCATAAGGTGACTTCATGAAGCCTGTTTAGGTTGTCCTACCATAGAGTGACTTCATGAAGGCTGTTTAGGTTGTCCTACCATAGGGTGACTTCATGAAGCCTGTTTAGGTTGTCCTACCATAGGGTGACTTCATGAAGCCTGTTTAGGTTGTCCTACCATAAGGTGACTTCATGAAGCCTGTTTAGGTTGTCCTACCATAGGGTGACTTCATGAAGCCTGTTTAGGTTGTCCTACCATAAGGTGACTTCATGAAGCCTGTTTAGGTTGTCCTACCATAAGGTGACTTCATGAAGCCTGTTTAGGTTGTCCTACCATAGGGTGACTTCATGAAGCCTGTTTAGGTTGTCCTACCATAGGGTGACTTCATGAATCCTGTTTAGGTTGTCCTACCATAAGGTGACTTCATGAAGCCTGTTTAGGTTGTCCTACCATAGGGTGACTTCATGAAGCCTGTTTAGGTTGTCCTACCATAGGGTGACTTCATGAAGCCTGTTTAGGTTGTCCTACCATAGGGTGACTTCATGAAGCCTGTTTAGGTTGTCCTACCATAAGGTGACTTCATGAAGCCTGTTTAGGTTGTCCTACCATAGGGTGACTTCATGAAGCCTGTTTAGATTGTCCTACCATAGGGTGACTTCATGAATCCTGTTTAGGTTGTCCTACCATAAGGTGACTTCATGAAGCCTGTTTAGGTTGTCCTACCATAGGGTGACTTCATGAAGCCTGTTTAGGTTGTCCTACCATAAGGTGACTTCATGAAGCCTGTTTAGGTTGTCCTACCATAGGGTGACTTCATGAAGCCTGTTTAGGTTGTCCTACCATAGGGTGACTTCATGAAGCCTGCTTTAGGTTGTCCTACCATAAGGTGACTTCATGAAGCCTGTTTAGGTTGTCCTACCATAAGGTGACTTCATGAAGCCTGTTTAGGTTGTCCTACCATAGAGTGACTTCATGAAGGCTGTTTAGGTTGTCCTACCATAGGGTGACTTCATGAAGCCTGTTTAGGTTGTCCTACCATAGGGTGACTTCATGAAGCCTGTTTAGGTTGTCCTACCATAAGGTGACTTCATGAAGCCTGTTTAGGTTGTCCTACCATAAGGTGACTTCATGAAGCCTGTTTAGGTTGTCCTACCATAAGGTGACTTCATGAAGCCTGTTTAGGTTGTCCTACCATAAGGTGACTTCATGAAGCCTGTTTAGGTTGTCCTACCATAGGGTGACTTCATGAAGCCTGTTTAGGTTGTCCTACCATAGGGTGACTTCATGAATCCTGTTTAGGTTGTCCTACCATAAGGTGACTTCATGAAGCCTGTTTAGGTTGTCCTACCATAGGGTGACTTCATGAAGCCTGTTTAGGTTGTCCTACCATAGGGTGACTTCATGAAGCCTGTTTAGGTTGTCCTACCATAGGGTGACTTCATGAAGCCTGTTTAGGTTGTCCTACCATAAGGTGACTTCATGAAGCCTGTTTAGGTTGTCCTACCATAGGGTGACTTCATGAAGCCTGTTTAGGTTGTCCTACCATAAGGTGACTTCATGAAGCCTGTTTAGGTTGTCCTACCATAGGGTGACTTCATGACGCTTGTTTAGATGGTCATGTTGGGTGACAGTACAGACTGTGGAGCTCAGTGAGAAGCAATGGAGAAAAGGCACTCAGATCAGAGTGCTCAGGAAATACCATAAACATCTGCTGTATGAGAGTGGAGAGACCCCACAAGCACCAGGCAAACAATGGCTGTGTGTGAGGCTATCAATCAAGGCTTGAGACGGAATCATAGAATCATATCAAACCAGATTTTTGTTTTTAAATGTTGTTTTTATATTTACATTTCATATCAAGTACAGAAGCTGAATGTTATTGTGGAAAACTGCAATTTTAATTATCAAATTGAGGCATACTATGCAGGTTAAGTGCACAAGTTCATATTTTAAAGTTATTTATGGTGCAATACATTTGTAAACATTTTGTTTATATTCTACAATGTGTTGTTTGTATTTACAGAAAACAGACAAGAAATGATTGTGTTCATGTTTATATTGTAAAAAATATATATTTGTCAAACTATTATAAAATATTTTGAATGTCTGACTTTAACAAGCATTGATATACTGCATATAAACACCAGGCTGTACACATATGTTTTTCCCCCAAAGCCTGGTGGTATGATCCACTCTGCCTGTATTGACTCCGCTGCCCCAGTGTTCTAGCCTGGTGGTATGATCCACTCTGCCTGTATTGACCCCGCTGCCCCAGTGTTCTAGCCTGGTGGTATGATCCACTCTGCCTGTATTGACCCCGCTGCCCCAGTGTTCTAGCCTGGTGGTATGATCCACTCTGCCTGTATTGATTCCGCTGCCCCAGTGTTCTAGCCTGGTGGTATGATCCACTCTGCCTGTATTGACCCCGCTGCCCCAGTGTTCTAGCCTGGTGGTATGATCCACTCTGCCTGTATTGACTCCGCTGCCCCAGTGTTCTAGCCTGGTGGTATGATCCACTCTGCCTGTATTGACCCCGCTGCCCCAGTGTTCTAGCCTGGTGGTATGATCCACTCTGCCTGTATTGACTCCGCTGCCCCAGTGTTCTAGCCTGGTGGTATGATCCACTCTGCCTGTATTGACTCCGCTGCCCCAGTGTTCTAGCCTGGTGGTATGATCCACTCTGCCTGTATTGACTCCGCTGCCCCAGTGTTCTATCCTGGTGGTATGATCCACTCTGCCTGTATTGACCCCGCTGCCCCAGTGTTCTAGCCTGGTGGTATGATCCACTCTGCCTGTATTGACCCCGCTGCCCCAGTGTTCTAGCCTGGTGGTATGATCCACTCTGCCTGTATTGACCCCGCTGCCCCAGTGTTCTAGCCTGGTGGTATGATCCACTCTGCCTGTATTGACTCCGCTGCCCCAGTGTTCTAGCCTGGTGGTATGATCCACTCTGCCTGTATTGACCCCGCTGCCCCAGTGTTCTAGCCTGGTGGTATGATCCACTCTGCCTGTATTGACTCCGCTGCCCCAGTGTTCTAGCCTGGTGGTATGATCCACTCTGCCTGTATTGACCCCGCTGCCCCAGTGTTCTAGCCTGGTGGTATGATCCACTCTGCCTGTATTGACTCCGCTGCCCCAGTGTTCTAGCCTGGTGGTATGATCCACTCTGCCTGTATTGACTCCGCTGCCCCAGTGTTCTAGCCTGGTGGTATGATCCACTCTGCCTGTATTGACTCCGCTGCCCCAGTGTTCTAGCCTGGTGGTATGATCCACTCTGCCTGTATTGACTCTGCTGCCCCAGTGTTCTAGCCTGGTGGTGTGAGTGACAGACACCCTCACACTCGTGCCCTTTCCTTCTAACCAGGTCCCAGGTGAGAGCATCGTCCCTCGCCACGGTACCTATCCGTCTGCTCTCACACACTCCACACAGCCAAGGGCAAAGGGAATGTGTGTGTATGTGTGTGTTTATTGTCGTCAATTACAAACACTCCTGTACAAGGTCTGGATCAAAGCCAATGCACTGCAAAACTCTCCAGATCCTCCTCCTCCTCCACCACCAATACCTCCTCCTCCTCCTCCTCCTCCACCAATACCTCCTCCTCCTCCTCCACCACCAATACCACCTCCTCCACCACCAATACCACCTCCTCCTCCTCCACCACCAATACCTCCTCCACCACCAATACCTCCTCCTCCACCACCAATACCTCCTCCTCCACCAATACCTCCTCCTCCTCCTCCACCACCAATACCACCTCCTCCACCACCAATACCACCTCCTCCTCCTCCACCACCAATACCTCCTCCACCACCAATACCTCCTCCTCCACCACCAATACCTCCTCCTCCTCCACCTCCACCAATACCTCCTCCTCCTCCTCCACCACCAATACCACCTCCTCCACCACCAATACCACCTCCTCCTCCTCCACCACCAATACCTCCTCCTCCACCAATACCACCTCCTCCACCACCAATACCTCCTCCACCACCAATACCTCCTCCTCCTCCACCAATACCTCCTCCTCCTCCTCCACCACCAATACCTCCTCCTCCACCACCAATACCACCACCAAAACCTCCTCCTCCTCCTCCGCCACCAAAACCTCCTCCTCCTCCTCCTCCTCCTCCTCCTCCACCAATACCTTCTCCTCCTCCACCACCACCAATACCACCTCCTCCACCACCAATACCTCCTCCTCCACCAATACCTCCTCCTCCTCCTCCACCACCAATACCACCTCCTCCACCACCAATACCTCCTCCTCCTCCTCCTCCACCAATACCTCATCCTCCTCCACCAATACCTCCTCCTCCTCCTCCACCACCAATACCTCCTCCTCCACCAATACCTCCTCCTCCACCACCAATACCTCCTCCACCACCAATACCTCCTCCTCCTCCACCAATACCTCCTCCTCCACCACCAATACCACCTCCTCCACCACCAATACCACCTCCTCCTCCTCCACCACCAATACCTCCTCCTCCACCAATACCTCCTCCTCCTCCTCCACCACCAATACCACCTCCTCCAACACCAATACCTCCTCCTCCTCCACCAATACCTCCTCCTCCACCACCAATACCACCTCCTCCACCACCAATACCTCCTCCTCCACCACCAATACCACCTCCTCCACCACCAATACCACCTCCTCCAACACCAATACCTCCTCCTCCTCCACCAATACCTCCTCCTCCTCCACCAATACCTCCTCCTCCACCACCAATACCACCTCCTCCACCACCAATACCTCCTCCTCCACCACCAATACCACCTCCTCCACCACCAATACCACCTCCTCCTCCACCACCAATACCTCCTCCTCCACCAATACCTCCTCCTCCAACACCAATACCTCCTCCTCCACCACTAATACCTCCTCCTCCACCACCAATAGCTCCTGCTCCTCCTCTACCACGAATACCTCCTCCACCACCAATACCACCTCCTCCACCACCAATACCACCTCCTCCACCACCAATACCTCCTCCTCCACCAATACCTCCTCCTCCTCCACCAATACCTCCTCCACCACCAATACCACCTCCTCCACCACCAATACCACCTCCTCCACCACCAATACCACCTCCTACACCACCAATACCACCTCCTCCAACACCAATACCTCCTCCTCCTCCACCAATACCACCTCCTCCACCACCAATACCTCCTCCTCCTCCTCCTCCACCACCAATAACTCCTCCACCACCAATACCTCCTCCTCCACCACCAATACCTCCTCCACCACCAATACCTCCTCCTCCACCAATACCTCCTCCTCCTCCTCCTCCTCCACCACCCATACCACCTCCTCCAACACCAATACCTCCTCCTCCACCACCGATACCTCCTCCTCCTCCACCACCAATACCACCTCCTCCAACACCAATACCACCTCCTCCACCACCAATACCACCTCCTCCACCACCAATACCATCCTCCTCCTCCACCAATACCTCCTCCTCCTCCACCAATACCTCCTCCTCCACCACCAATACCACCTCCTCCACCACCAATACCACCTCCTCCACCACCAATACCTCCTCCACCACCAATACCACCTCCTCCACCACCAATACCACCTCCTCCACCACCAATACCACCTCCTCCTCCTCCACCACCAATACCTCCTCCACCACCAATACCTCCTCCTCCAACACCAATACCTTCTCCTCCACCACCAATTGCTCCTGCTCCTCCTCCTCCACCACCAATACCTTCTCCTCCTCTTCCTTCTCTCATAACTACCATTCATCCTCCCAACCGCTCCAGTACACTTCCACCCCGCCCCGCCCTGCACCCGTCCTTCTGGGCATTATGACAGCCTCCCCCCCAGCCGTCAGACAGCCGTTCTGCTGACCAGCACAAATCCGGACACACCGGCCCAAGGGCAGAGGCGGTGACGGTGTAGGCGGATAGCAGGGAGGGCTGGGGGCTACAGAGTGGGAGCAGGGGGGCACAGCACAGACCAACTCTCTTCCAGCCTGCCGGAATGCCAAAACCAGCCGGCAGGGTCAGAGCTGGAGCACCTCAGAGAGGGAGAGAGGAGGTAGAGAGAGAGAGAGAGAGAGAGAGAGAGAGAGAGAGAGACAGAGAAAGAGAGAGAGAGAGAGAGAGAGAGAGAGAGAGAGAGAGAGAGAGAGAGAGAGAGAGAGACAGAGAAAGAGAAAGAGAGAGAGAGAGAGAGAGAGAGAGAGAGAGAGAGAGAGAGAGACAGAGAGAGAGAGAGACAGAGAAAGAGAGAGAGAGAGAGAGAGAGAGAGAGAGAGAGAGAGAGAGAGAGAGGAGAGAGAGAGAGAGAGAGAGAGAGAGAGAGAGAGAGAGAGAGGAAGGCTAAGAAGGTGCTTTGCATTCTGATGAAACATGACTCCAACAATAGACCTATCAAACCTGCCTTTTAATTCAGGACAGAGATAGGTTTTAAAAGGTTCACAGACTGTATTGTTCAGGCAGTTTTTTAAAAGTCAGCATCCATATGAATAAACGTATCCCTGAACATGTACAGTGACTCCTTTTGCAATGTTCTGCCTTCCCAATGTCACGAAAGCCTCCTTAAAACCACTGTTTTGGACCAACGGGAAGGGGATCCGGGGTGTAGCGGATGAATGGGGGATGAGGGGACAGTGAGAGGACTGGAGGTGTTGTGGGAGAGAGGGGGGATGAGGGAGTATCAGAGCTCTGTTAGAAGGGTATGGTCACTCTTCCTGTGCATGTGCAGGTGCGGCTTGGCTGGACCCCTCGTTTGCATACATTTGCATGCTGTCAAACGGGCCTGGCGCTGACAGCTTCCAGAGACGCCTCACTTCCTGGAGCTCGGCCCAGTCCTGTCCTCTCTGCATGACGACGAGACACAGCACCGCCCCGGGCCAGCCTGTCAGTGCCCTCTCCTCAGCGCCTAGGGACAACGTCCTCCAAATGTTACCGAACTAAAGGAGAGAGAGAGGGGGGAGAGACGTAGAGAGGGAGATAGGGGCAAGAGAGAGTGGTAGAGACAGGGGAGATATAGAGAGGGAGAGGGAGGGGAGAGAGATACAGAGGGAGAGAGATGGGGGAGAGTTAGAGAGTGGGAGAGAAAGCGGAGATATAGAGAGGGAGAGGGAGGGGAGAGAGATACAGAGGGAGAGAGAGGGGGAGAGAGAGAGTGTGAGAGAGGGGAGATATAGAGAGGGAGAGGGAGGGGAGAGAGATACAGAGGGAGAGAGAGGGGGAGAGAGAGAGTGTGAGAGAGGGGAGATATAGAGAGGGAGCGAGATACAGAGGGAGAGAAAGGGGGGATAGTCAGAGAGTGGGAGAGAGAGGGTGGAGAAAGAGAGAAACCTGGTTGAAAGAGAGAGGAGCGAGAGAGATGAAAAATGGGATGGGGAGGCAGAGAGGGAGAGAAAGAGAGGAATGAGAAAGTGATAGTTGGGAGAAAGAGCACTCTCCTCCTTTCATTCCTCTCTCTCTCTCTCTCTCTCTCTCTCTCTCTCTCTCTCTCTCTCTCTCTCTCTCTCTCTCTCTCTCTCTCTCTCTCTCTCTCTCTCTCTCTCTGTCTCTCTCTCTCTCTCTCTCTCTCTCTCTCTCTGTGGGTGTTTGTTCTCCCCTGCTGAGAGAAGCAGACGTGTGTTTACTAGTTTACTGTATCTGACCAGGGAGCCTTGTTGGACTACAGGCTTCCAGTTCAGCTCTCCCAGTGTGAATCACAACAGCCGTTACGCTTCACTCTGATCTGTGGCTGGAGATTAGCATAGCCAGCTAATTATCTTACTGCTTACTGCTCCATGTATAATCAGACAGACAGAGAGAGAGAGAGAGAGAGAGAGAGAGAGAGAGAGAGAGAGAGAGAGAGAGAGAGAGAGAGACAGAGAGGAGCTCTACAGCTGTCTCTATGTCTCCAGTACTACATGCCACAACCTTCTAATTCCACTGATGAGGAATAAGGAACTGGAATTCATTTTGTGGGCCTTTTGCGACTGACCAGGGTTTAGTCTCAGAAATCCCAGACCTAGAGCAACAGCACTAGACCGGGGAATCATGACGGATTATATCGGTAACTTTGAAAAGGGGGAAAAAAATTGTTTAGGGGTAGAGTTGGGCATATCGCCATACCAACCTTCTCTCAACCTGGGATTTACGGTATTACAGGCTAAGTACACAAGGGGGAACAAATAATAAAAATAGAAAATAAGAACGCAAAAAAAAGCCCATTGGGCGTCTATTACCAGAATGCTAAAAAAATTTGCAAAAGTATTAGCACATGTCGTTCTGTCCCTGAGCAAGGCAGTTAACCCACTGTTCCCCGGGCGCCGAAGACGTGGATGTTGATTAAGGCAGCCCCCCGCACCTCTCTGATTCAGAGGGGTTGGGTTAAATGCGGAAGACACATTTCAGTTGAAGGCATTCAGTTGTATAACTGACTAGGTATCCCCCCTTTCCCTTTCCATGGATGATGTTAGCTAAATATGCTAAAGAGTGTAAACAAATATAAAATAAATTGGAAAGACAGGCAGTCCAGCTCATCAAGTTAGTTTGGACACACCTGCTCATTCAACAGTTTTTCTTAATTTTCTACATTGTAGAATAATAAGTGAAGACATGAAAACTATGAAAAAACACATATGGAATCATGTAGTAACCCAAAAAGTTTTACACAAATCACAATATTTTTATATTTTAGATTCTTCAAAGTAGCCACCCTTTGCCTTGATGACAGCTTTGCACACTCTTGGCATTCTCTCAACCAGCTTCATGAGAAATGCTTTTCCAACAGTCTGGAAGGAGTTCCCACATATACTGAGCACTTGTTGGCTGCTTTTCCTTTTAGTCTGCGGTCCAACTCATCCCAAACCATCTAAATTGGTTTGAGGTTAGGTGATTGTGGAGGCCAGGTCATCTGAAGCAGCACCATCACTGTCCTTCTTGGTCAAATAGCCCTTACACAGCCTGGAGGTGTGTTTTGGGTCATTGTCCTGTTGAAAAACAAATGATAGTCCCACTAAGAGCAAACCAGATGGGATGGCGTATCGCTGCAGAATTGTGTGGTAGCCTTGCTGGTTAAGTGTGCCTTGAATTCTAAATAAATCACAGACAGTGTCACCAGCAAAGCACCATCACACCTCCTCCTCCATGCTTTACGGTGGGAAATACATGTCTTACAAAGACATAGTGGTTGGAACGAAAAATCTCCATTGTCCATTGCTCGTCTATATTGGCCCAAGCGAGTCTCTTATTATTATTGGTGTCCTTTAGTAGTGGTTTCTTTGCAGCAATTCAACCATGAAGGCCTGATGCACACAGTCTCCTCTGAACAGTTGATGTTGAGATGTGTCTGTTACTTGAACTCTGTGAAGCATTTATTTGGGCTGCAATTTCTGAGTCTGGTAACTCTAATGAACTTATCCTCTCCAGCAGAGGTAACTCTGGGTCTTCCATTCCTGTGGCCGTCCTCATGAGAGCCAGTTTCATCATAGCGCTTGATGGTTATTGTGACTGCACTTGAAGAAACTTTCAAAGTTCTTGACATTTTCCGTATTGACTGAACTCCATGTCTTAAAGTAATGAAGGACTGTCATTTCTCTTTGATTATATGAGCTGTTCTTGCCATAATATGGACTTGGTCTTTTACCAAATAAGGCTATCTTCTGTATACTCCCCCTACCTTGTCACAACACAACTGATTGTATCAAACACATTAAGAAGGAAAGAAATTCCACAAATTAACTTTTAAGAAGGCACACCTGTTGATTGAAATGCATTCCAGGTGACTACCTCATGAAGCTGGTTGAGAGAATGCCATATGTATATACTGTATTTTACTCTATCTTAGTCTATGAAGCTCTGAAATTGCTCATCCAAAAATGTACTTTAGATTTGTGTGTATTGTTTTTAAATTGTTTTCAAACACAGATTCAACCACAAAGACCAGGGAGGTTTTCCAATGCCTCGCAAAGAAGGGCACCTATTGGTAGATGGATATTTTTATTTTTTTATTACGCCAACATTAAATATCCCTTTGAGCATGGTGAAGTTATTATTTACACTTACATGCGTCCTTCCTAATTCAGTTGCCAGAGAATTCTAAATGAATCACAGACAGTGTCACCAGCAAAGCACCCCCACACCATCACACCTCCTCCTCCATGCTTTACGGTGGGAAACACACATGCAGAGATCATCCGTTCACCTACTCTGCATGAGACGCAGAGTAGAAAAATCTAAAAAAATCTCACATTTGGATTCATCAGACCAAAGGACAGATTTCCACCGGTCTAATGTCCATTGCTTGTGTTTCTTGGCCCAAGCAAGTCTCTTATGATTATAGTAGTGGTTTCTTCTCAGCAATTCGACCATGAAGGCCTGATTCACATAGTCTCCTCTGAACAGTTGATGTTGAGATGTGTCTACTTGAACTCTGTGAAGCATTTATTTGGGCTGCAACCTGAGGTGCAGTGAACTCTAACAAACTTATCCTTTGCAGCAGAGGTAACTCTGGGTCTTCCTTTCTAGAGACGGTCCAGTTTCATTATAGGGCTTTATGGTTTTTGCGACTGCACTTGAAGAAACGTTCAAAGTTCTTGAAATGTTCAGGATTGACTGACCTTCATGTCTTAAAGTAATGATGGACTGTCGTTTCTCTTTGCTCATTTGAGCTTTTCTTGCCATCATGTGGACGGTCTTTTACCAAATAGGGCTATCTTCTGTTTACCACCCCTACCTTGTCACAACACAACTGATTGGCTCAAGTGCATTAAGAAGGAAAGAAATTCCCAAGGCACACTTGAAGCTGGTTGAGATAATACCAAGAGTGTGCAAAGCTGTCATCAAGGCAAAAGGTGGCTACTTTGAAGAATCTCAAATATAAAATATGGTTACTGTTATTTCATAGTTTTGATATCTTCACTATTATTCTACAATGTAGAAAATTCCAAAGAAAAATGAAGAAAACCCCCTTGAATGAGTCAGTGTTTCCAAACTTTTGACTGGTACTGGTTATAGGTAGGAGCTACTGAAGGTCATTTTTGGTGAGTTTGGACACGCAAATGTGAAGGAGAAACGTTGTGCAAATGAACAGTACTGGCTGTGCAGCAGCATGTGTGGAGTCTGGAGACTCTAGGGCAACGGGGTGTGCCAGCTCGGAGAAGATGGGAAAGGAAATCAAAAGATAGCAGTGGCAGCTGTACAGATAACTCATCCAAAGGGCTTTGACTTCTCAAACACGGCAGAAAGCTAACACAATATGATGCACGGTCACCTTATTAATTCAGACACTGAAAATAATTAACGAGTTAAACTTGATGGTCGCGTTAACGCAGACATGTTAAGTTTTTCAAGCAGGAAAAAAAGATACAAAGCACGAGAAGTATCTTTCTCTTCGTTTTGTAAACACAGATCTAAAATGGTTCTTATTGTCATTTCTGCTCGGCATCAGACGCATTTTGTGCTTCAGTTGCACTTCTCCACTCAGATGAGAATTCACGAATGGGAATATTATCAGCAGACAGCCCTCTGACTGATGTGGAGCTACTGTTCTCCATCATTCTATCAGCAGACAGCCCTCTGACTGATGTGGCGCTACTGTTCCCCATCATTCTATCAGCAGACAGCCCTCTGACTGATGTGGAGCTACTGTTCTCCATCATTCTATCAGCAGACAGCTCTCTGACTGACGTGGAGCTACTGTTCTCCATCATTCTATCAGCAGACAGCCCTCTGACTGATGTGGAGCTTCTGTTCTCCATCATCCTATCAGCAGACAGCCCTCTGACTGACGTGGAGCTACTGTTCTCCATCATTCTATCAGCAGACAGCTCTCTGACTGATGTGGAGCTGCTGTTCTCCATCATTCTATCAGCAGACAGCTCTCTGACTGATGTGGAGCTGCTGTTCTCCATCATCCTATCAGCAGACATCTCTCTGACTGATGTGGCGCTACTGTTCTCCATCATTCTATCAGCAGACAGCTCTCTGACTGACGTGTAGCTACTTTACTTTACTTGGTGTAGCCAGCTTACTTTTCTCTAGTAAAATGCTTAAAATAACTTTAAGAAAAACATTAGGAAATGTAGCTAGCTTTGTAAAAAATACCTTGCTTTTTCATTGTAAGCTAATTTAGCCTACTTGTGTGGCTTCCAGCCAAATAACGTTGTACATCTGTTGTCATCTGATGAAAATTAAGCTATTTATAGGCTGAATGTGTTGCACTAATGTATTTTCTGTGAAGGAAAACTATAGTTGCCCATCCCTGATCACTCGATTGAAGCCACAAAACAATGTTGACTTTCAATATAAAAAGCGACCCTTGTCAATACACAGCTGGACTCACCTGCTTCCGCTTTCTCCAGTTGTGCTCTTGAAAAACAAACACGTGACTGGCTCAACTGTTCTGGAGAACTACGGTTAACTTCATAATGTAAAACAATGTGACAGACGATATTTATTCATTTCACCTAACGCATTTAGGCAAGTCAGTTAAGAACAAATTCTTATTTACAATGACGGCCTAGGAACAGTGGGTTAACTGCCTTTCTCAGGGGCAGAACGACAGATTTTTACCTTGTCAGCTTGGTGAGTGAGTTGCATAAGTTGACTGCATGTATTTACTTAAAAAAGTAGATACAAATATTAAAATGTATTGAAAAGCTTCAAAGAAATAGTTTCAACGATATTGACAGTATTGAAAAACCATCCCATGGTTATTTCCAAATACCTTGGTATACGGTATATACGGTTTACCGCCCAAGCCTATTCAGGGGTGTGTCCTCTTCAGACAAACAACTCTCCCAACAAAATCAAGACTTTTGGTAAGCGGGGCCTAACAAAACAAATCCTCATCAATACCCCATAATGACAAAGCGAAAACAGATTTTTAGAAATGTTTGCTCATTTATTACATATAAAGACTGAAATACCATATTTACATAAGTATTCAAACCCTTTGCTATGAGACTCCAAATTGAGCTCAGGAGCATCTTGTTTCCAATGATCATCCTTGAGATGTTTCTACAACTTGATTGGAGTCCACCTGTGGTACATTCAATTGATTGGACATGATTTGGAAAGGCACACACCTGTCTATATAAGGTCCCACAGTCGACAGTGCATGTCAGAGCAAAAACCAAGCCATGAAGTTGAAGGAATTGCCCGTAGAGCTCCGAGACAGAATTGTGTCGAGGCACAGATCTGAGGAAGGGTACCAAAATATGTCTGCAGCATTGAAGATCCCCAAGAACACAGTGACCTCCAACATTCTTAAATAGAAGAAGTTGGGAACCACCAAGACTCTTCCTAGAGCTGGCCACCCGGTCAAACTGAGCAATCGGGGGAGAAGGGCCTTGGTCAGGGAGGAGACTAAGAACCCGATGGTCACTGTGGCAGAGCTCTAGAGGTCCTCTGTGTAGATGGGAGAACCTTCCAGAAGGACAACCATCTCTGTAGCACTCCACCAATCAGGCATTTATGGTAGAGTGGCCAGACAGAAACCACTCTCCAGTAAAAAGGCACATGACAGCCCACTTGGAGTTTGCCAAAAGGCACCTAAAGAATCTCCGACCATGAGAAACAAGATTCTTTGTCTGATGAAACTAAGACTGAACTCTTCTTACATAGGTATTCCTCCTGTCCGGATGGGATAGGGCAGTATGCAGTGCGATTGTGTCATCTGTGGATCTGTTGGGGCGGTATGCAAATTGAAGTGGGTCTAGGGTGTCAAGTAAGGTGAAGGTGATATGATCCTTTAACTAGCCTCTCAAAGCACTTCATGATGACAGAAGTGAGTGTGCTACGGGGCCATAGTCATTTAGTTCAGATACGTTCGCTTTCTTGGGAACAGCAACAAAGGTGGACACCTTGAAGCAAGTGGGGACAACAGACTGGGATAGGGAGATAACCTCTTGCTAGCTACAATTTTGTGTCTGGGAGAGGTTTACATTGGGGAAACAAGCGGATAAGGCAGGGTTCGTAAGAACGCCTGATGTCCCAACTCCGCCCTCTCAACTGAACAAACGGACGTTGTCTAAGTACAGAACATAGCTGGAACATTGGTGCATTGTGGGAAGAAACCTGTCTGTCTAGAGAGTCTAAAAGGGGTTTAAACCAGGGTTTCCAAAGCACTGTGTTAGCATGCTGAGCTAAAGCCTAGACATTAGCTTGGGAGCTAACTAAAGTCATCAGCTCTATGACCAGGTCATCGTGTTACTTATTGGGAGTGCCACAACCACAGATTAGGGAACCACTGGTACAGACAAGAGGCCTTCTCTGACAGTCTGATACCCAAACTGCTCCTACATCCTATCGTCCTACCCCAGCCCAGCTCTACCCAGCCCAAACCAGCGATGCCCAGCTCTGCCCAGGCCAGCTATAGCCAGCTCTACAGAGCTCTACGCAGCTCTACCCAGCTCTACCCAGCTCTACACAGCTCTACTCATCTCTACCCAGCTCTACCCAGCTCTACCCAGCTCTACACAGCTCTACTCATCTCTACCCAGCTCTACCCAGCTCTACCCAGCTCTACACAGCTCTACCCAGCTCTACCCAGCTCTACACAGCTCTACTCATCTCTACCCAGCTCTACACAGCTCTACTCATCTCTACACAGCTCTACACAGCTCTACACAGCTCTACCCAGCTCTACTCATCTCTACACAGCTCTACACAGCTCTACACAGCTCTACACAGCTCTACCCAGCTCTACCCAGCTCTACCCAGCCCTACCCAGCTCTACCCAGCTCTACTCATCTCTACACAGCTCTACACAGCTCTACCCAGCTCTACCCAGCTCTACCCAGCCCTACCCAGCTCTACCGAGCCTCCCACTCCATCTCTCACACAGCCTCTACCCAGCTCTACACAGCTCTACACAGCCTCTACTCCATCTCACCCAGCTCTGCCCAGCCTCTACTCCATCTCTACCCAGCCTCTACCCAGCCTCTACTCATCTCTACACAGCTCTACACAGCTCTACACAGCTCTACACAGCTCTACTCCATCTCTACCCAGCTCTACCCAGCTCTACTCATCTCTACACAGCTCTACCCAGCTCTACACAGCTCTACACAGCTCTACTCATCTCTACCCAGCTCTACCCAGCTCTACTCATCTCTACACAGCTCTACACAGCTCTACTCATCTCTACACAGCTCTACCCATCTCTACACAGCTCTACACAGCTCTACTCATCTCTACCCAGCTCTACCCAGCTCTACTCATCTCTACACAGCTCTACACAGCTCTACTCATCTCTACACAGCTCTACTCATCTCTACACAGCTCTACTCATCTCTACCCAGCTCTACCCAGCTCTACCCAGCTCTACACGGCGCAGCCCAGCTCTACTCAGCCTGCAGCACAGAAAGGCCCTCATTGAGACTGGAGGATAAAGGCTTCCATTAAACAGGCAGAGGGACGCTCTACTTTACTCTAACTCTGTCCGACTCCATGCAGGCCCATCTTGCAGCCCTTGCTGTCCTTTTATCACATTGCTGTTTGGCTCGGAGGCTGACATCGGTCCGCGAGAGGGATCCCAGACTGAACTAAGAAAGAGAGAGGGCTACCCGCAACACAGAGCGCCAGGGGCATGTAAGAGTGACAGACTTATAGATACTACAGTGTAATGAGCCGACCCAACAATTCGATTTCTTTGTCCCGGGACAATGGCAGGACTGTTCCGCCACGGCACTACAAGTGTCCAGACCATCCTTCTGCATAACACCACAGTAAAAACATTGTGAAACACCACCATCACCACTGCCTCCCAGATAGGCTTTCACTTACACACACACACACATGCAGATACACACACACACACACAAACATCCCAAATGTGTCCCAACCATTACATCGCAGCCCAGTGGCCAGCCAGTCAACCAGCAACAATGAAAGGCTCCTCTTCTCAGGGCAATGATATCATAAAGAACACCCAGGGCTTTCTCTATCGCGTCACAAACTCCAACTGACACACACACAGAAAGACACACACAAACACACACACACACAGAAAGACAGACACACACACACACACATTTTTTTAAAGAACGCACACACGCATACACATGCTCACAGCTAAAACGACTTGCAATGTGTGAGGAAGAGTGGTGTGTGTGTGTGTGTGTGTGTGTGTGTGTGTGTGTGTGTGTGTGTGTGTGTGTGTGTGTGTGTGTGTGTGTGTGTGTTTGTACGTGTACATGTACGTGTGTGTGTGTGTGTTTGTGTACAAGTACAATAAGATCTGGTCCCCATACAGAAAGGCTATTGGTGGAGAGAGGAGAAGACATGGTCCTCTGTGTAGCAGGGGGACAAAGTGAAAACACAGTGGGACATAGAGACACAGAGAAGACACAGAGAAGACACAGATACACAGTGGAGACACAATGGAGACACAGTGGAGACACAGTGGAGATGCAGTGGAGACACAGTGGAGAGACAGAGGAGACACAGTGGAGACACAATGGAGACACAGTGGAGACACAGTGGAGACACAGATGAGACAGTGGAGACAAAGAGGAGACAGTGGAGACAGTGGAGACAAAGAGAGACAGTGGAGACAAAGAGGAGACAGTGGAGACAGGGAGACACAGAAGAGACACAGTGGAGACACAGAGAAGACACAGTGGAGACACAGAGAAGACACAGTGGAGACAGAGATACACAGAGTAGACATAGAGGAGACACAGAGGAGACACAGTGGAGACATAGTGGATACACAGTGGAGACAGGAGACACAGTGGAGACAGAGGGGACACAGAGGGGACACAGTGGAGACAGAGGGGACACAGAGGGAACACAGAGAGGACACAGTGGGGACAAAGCAGACACAAATAAGACACAGAGGAGACACAGTGGATACATAGTGGAGACAGAGACACAGTGGAGACAAAGAGACACAGTGAAGACAGAGATACAGTGGAGACACAGTGGAGACACAGAAAAGACAAAGAGGAGACACAGTTGAGACAGAGAGACACAGAGGAGACAAAGAGACACAGAGGAGAGACAGTGAAGCCAGTGGAGACACAGATGAGACACAGGCGGAGATAAAGTGACACAGTGGAGACACACTGGAGACACAGTGGAGACAGAAAAGACACAGAGGAGACACCGGTGGAGTCAGAGAGACACAGAGACACAGTGAAGACAGCTAAACACAGTGGAGACAGCGAGACACAGTGGGGACACATTGGAGACACAGTGGGGACACATTGGGGACATATTGGAGACACATTGGGGACACATTGGAGACACATTGGGGACACATTGGAGACACAGTGGGGACACATTGGAGACACAGTGGGGACACATTGGAGACACATTGGAGACACAGTGGGGACACATTGGAGACACAGTGGGGACACATTGGAGACACAGTGGGGACACATTGGAGACACAGTGGGGACACATTGGAGACACATTGGAGACACAGTGGGGACACATTGGAGACACAGTGGGGACACATTGGAGACACATTGGGGACACATTGGAGACACAGTGGGGACACATTGGAGACACAGCCGTTGGAGCAGCAGGAGAGACAGGAAAGAAAAATAAAGAGAGAGTGTCTTCAGTCATAAGGCAGAGCATTTCCCCTCCCATGTGAGATGTCTTGGTGAGATGCTGTCTGTCTGTCTGTCTGTCTGAGAGAGAGACAGTAAGTGTCTGTATGTGTGGGTGTCTGTGAGGGGATGGGGGAGGTGAATGGCATAGCAAAGTGTGACAGTGTTTCTATGTCAGTTTCTGTCTGATTGTCTGTGTTTTTGTCTTCTTTGGCGGTGTGTGAGAATGTCTTTAGGCCTTTACATTTGGGCACACTGAGGGCGTGTGTTCTCCCCACACACACACACACACAGCTGTGTGACCATCACCATGGTGACACTGAACACTACCCGGACACCTGCAATGTACCATGGGAAACAGAATCCACCTGCATCTGTACCCCTATTAAACAGACGGACAGAGGAGCCCCTCATCCTGGATCTGAAAGACCCTTAATGTACTCTTTCTTTCTTTTTTTTCTGTCTTTCTTTCTTTCTTTAAGTATTTCTGTCTTTCTTTCTTCATGTCTTTCTTTCTTTCTAGACATCTTTATTTTGCATAAAGTACATTCATGGCAGAAGGCCGGACAACATATTCATTGTGTGACATATTGTAAACAGTACATAGTAGCATTAATCAGTATACAGACTCATCTTTGTCAGTGAGTATTGGTCCGGTCGTCAAGGATGTAACCTATCGCAGCGTTAAATAATGATAAGTAACTGAATGTCTAGAATTAGAACGACATGAAAACATTCTAAAAGTTGTCCCAACTCTCTAAATTCATGGATCTGGATGAGCGACACAGATTCTCTGATGTTAACCTCTCTATTTCTGTTTCTCTCCTTCACTACGTTCACCGTAGTCTCTCTCCAGGGTACTGAAAGCTGGACACTCTCTGCTGGACGTTCTCTGCTGGACGCTCTCTGCTGGACGCTCTCTGCTGGAGGCTCTCTGCTGGACGCTCTCTGCTGGACGCTCTCTGCTGGACGCTCTCTGCTGGACACTCTTCTGCTGGAGGCTCTCTGCTGGAGGCTCTCTGCTGGACGCTCTCTGCTGGACGCTCTCTGCTGGAGGCTCTCTGCTGGAAGCTCTCTGCTGGAGGCTCTCTGCTGGAAGCTCTCTGCTGGAGGCTCTCTGCTGGAGGCTCTCTGCTGGACGCTCTCTGCTGGAGGATCTCTGCTGGAGGCTCTCTGCTGGACGCTCTCTGCTGGAGGCTCTCTGCTCAATCCTGCAGTACTATATAAATGGCTGCCTGAGAGAGATCCCAAAGTACTCGGTCTAGCTGGAGCCTCCAGTTTACTGTGCGATAGGCTGTATAACACTGATCATGTGCACATAAGTAACATAAATACAAACCATAGCCAATCAGTAACTATAACCATAACCAATCTGTAACCATAACCAATCTATAACTATAACCAATCTGTAACTATAACCATAGCCAATCTGTAACTATAACCATAACATATCTATAACCATAGCCAATCTGTAACTTTAACCAATCTGTAACTATCAACATAGCCAATCTATAACCATAGCCAATCAGTAACTATAGCCAATCTGTGACTATAACCAATCTGTGACTATAACCAATCTGTAACTATAACCATAACCAATCTGTAACCATAACCAATCTGTAACTATAACCATAGCCAATCTGTAACTATAACCATAACCAATCTGTAACTTTAACCAATCTGTAACTATCACCATAGCCAATCTGTAACTATAGCCAATCTGTATCTATAACCACAGCCAATCTGTAAATATACCACAGCCAATCTGTAATTATAGCCAATCTGTAACTATAACCATAGCCAATCTGTAACTATAACCATAGCCAATCTATAACTATAACCATAACCAATCTGTATCTATAACCAATCTATAACTATAGCCAATCTGTGACTATAACCAATCTGTAACTATAACCATAGCCAATCTGTAACTATAACCATAGCCAATCTATAACTATAACCATAGCCAATCTGTATCTATAACCAATCTATAACTATAGCCAATCTGTGACTATAACCAATCTGTAACTATAACCATAGCCAATCTGTAACTATAACCAATCTATAACCATAGCCAATCTGTAACTATAACCATAGCCAATCTGTGACTATAACCATAGCCAATCTGTAACTATAACCATAGCCAATCTGTATCTATAACCAATCTATAACTATAGCCAATCTGTGACTATAACCAATCTGTAACTATAACCATAGCCAATCTGTATCTATAACCAATCTATAATCATAGCCAATCTGTGACTATAACCAATCTGTAACTATAACCATAGCCAATCTGTATCTATAACCAATCTATAACTATAGCCAATCTGTGACTATAACCATAGCCAATCTGTAACTATAACCATAGCCAATCAGTAACTATAACCAATCTGTAACTAAAACAAATCTGTATCTATAACCATAGCCAATCTGTAACTATAACCATAGCCAATCTGTAACTATAACCATAACCAATCTGTAACTTTAACCAATCTGTAACTATCACCATAGCCAATCTGTAACTTTAAACAATCTGTAACTATCACCATAGCCAATCTATAACCATAGCCAATCTGTAAACATAGCCAATCTGTATCTATAACCACAGCCAATCTGTAAATATACCACAGCCAATCTGTAACTACAACTATAGCCAATCTGTAACTATAACCATAGCAAATCTGTAACTATAACCAATCTGTATCTATAACCATAGCCAATCTGTAACTATAACCATAGCCAATCTGTAACTATAACCATAGCCAATCTATAACTATAACCATGGCCAATCTGTAACTATAGCCAATCTGTGACTATAACCATAGCCAATCTGTAACTATAACCATAGCCAATCTATAACTATAGCCAATCTGTGACTATAACCATAGCCAATCTGTATCTATAACCATAGCCAATCTGTAACTATAACCATAGCCAATCTGTAACTATAACCGTAGCCAATCTGTAACTATAACCAATCTGTATCTATAACCATAGCCAATCTGTGACTATAACCATAGCCAATCTGTAACTATAACCATAGCCAATCTGTAACTATAACCAAACTGTAACTATAACCAATCTGTAACTATAACCAGTCTGTAACTATAACCATAGCTAATCTGTATCTATAGCCATAGCCAATCTATAACTATAACCATAACCAATCTGTAACTATAACCATAGCCAATCTGTATCTATAACCTAAGCCAATCTGTAACTATAGCCAATCTGGAACTATAGCCAATCTGTAACCATAGCCAAACTGTAACTATAACTAGTCTGTAACTATAACCATAGCCAATCTGTATCTATAGCCATAGCCAATCTATAACTATAACCATAACCAATCTGTAACTATAACCATATTCAATCTGTAACCACAGCCAATCTGTAAATATACCACAGCCAATCTGTAACTATAGCCAATCTGTAACTATAACCATAGCCAATCTGTAACTATAACCATAGCCAATCTATAACTATAACCATAACCAATCTGTATCTATAACCAATCTATAACTATAGCCAATCTGTGACTATAACCATAGCCAATCTGTATCTATAACCAATCTATAACTATAGCCAATCTGTGACTATAACCAATCTGTAACTATAACCATAGCCAATCTGTAACTATAACCAATCTATAACCATAGCCAATCTGTAACTATAACCATAGCCAATCTGTGACTATAACCATAGCCAATCTGTAACTATAACCATAGCCAATCTGTATCTATAACCAATCTATAACTATAGCCAATCTGTGACTATAACCAATCTGTAACTATAACCATAGCCAATCTGTATCTATAACCAATCTATAATCATAGCCAATCTGTGACTATAACCAATCTGTAACTATAACCATAGCCAATCTGTATCTATAACCAATCTATAACTATAGCCAATCTGTGACTATAACCATAGCCAATCTGTAACTATAACCATAGCCAATCAGTAACTATAACCAATCTGTAACTAAAACAAATCTGTATCTATAACCATAGCCAATCTGTAAACTATAACCATAGCCAATCTGTAACTATAACCATAACCAATCTGTAACTTTAACCAATCTGTAACTATCACCATAGCCAATCTGTAACTTTAAACAATCTGTAACTATCACCATAGCCAATCTATAACCATAGCCAATCTGTAAACATAGCCAATCTGTATCTATAACCACAGCCAATCTGTAAATATACCACAGCCAATCTGTAACTACAACTATAGCCAATCTGTAACTATAACCATAGCAAATCTGTAACTATAACCAATCTGTATCTATAACCATAGCCAATCTGTAACTATAACCATAGCCAATCTGTAACTATAACCATAGCCAATCTATAACTATAACCATGGCCAATCTGTAACTATAGCCAATCTGTGACTATAACCATAGCCAATCTGTAACTATAACCATAGCCAATCTATAACTATAGCCAATCTGTGACTATAACCATAGCCAATCTGTATCTATAACCATAGCCAATCTGTAACTATAACCATAGCCAATCTGTAACTATAACCATAGCCAATCTATAACTATAGCCAATCTGTGACTATAACCATAGCCAATCTGTATCTATAACCATAGCCAATCTGTAACTATAACCATAGCCAATCTGTAACTATAACCGTAGCCAATCTGTAACTATAACCAATCTGTATCTATAACCATAGCCAATCTGTAACTATAACCATAGCCAATCTGTAACTATAACCGTAGCCAATCTGTATCTATAACCAATCTGTAACTATAGCCAATCTGTAACTATAACCATAGCCAATCAGTAACTATAACCATAGCCAATCTGTATCTATAACCAATCTATAACTATAGCCAATCTGTGACTATAACCAATCTGTAACTATAACCATAGCCAATCTGTATCTATAACCAATCTATAATCATAGCCAATCTGTGACTATAACCAATCTGTAACTATAACCATAGCCAATCTGTATCTATAACCAATCTATAACTATAGCCAATCTGTGACTATAACCATAGCCAATCTGTAACTATAACCATAGCCAATCAGTAACTATAACCAATCTGTAACTAAAACAAATCTGTATCTATAACCATAGCCAATCTGTAACTATAACCATAGCCAATCTGTAACTATAACCATAACCAATCTGTAACTTTAACCAATCTGTAACTATCACCATAGCCAATCTGTAACTTTAAACAATCTGTAACTATCACCATAGCCAATCTATAACCATAGCCAATCTGTAAACATAGCCAATCTGTATCTATAACCACAGCCAATCTGTAAATATACCACAGCCAATCTGTAACTACAACTATAGCCAATCTGTAACTATAACCATAGCAAATCTGTAACTATAACCAATCTGTATCTATAACCATAGCCAATCTGTAACTATAACCATAGCCAATCTGTAACTATAACCATAGCCAATCTATAACTATAACCATGGCCAATCTGTAACTATAGCCAATCTGTGACTATAACCATAGCCAATCTGTAACTATAACCATAGCCAATCTATAACTATAGCCAATCTGTGACTATAACCATAGCCAATCTGTATCTATAACCATAGCCAATCTGTAACTATAACCATAGCCAATCTGTAACTATAACCGTAGCCAATCTGTAACTATAACCAATCTGTATCTATAACCATAGCCAATCTGTGACTATAACCATAGCCAATCTGTAACTATAACCATAGCCAATCTGTAACTATAACCAAACTGTAACTATAACCAATCTGTAACTATAACCAGTCTGTAACTATAACCATAGCCAATCTGTATCTATAGCCATAGCCAATCTATAACTATAACCATAACCAATCTGTAACTATAACCATAGCCAATCTGTATCTATAACCTAAGCCAATCTGTAACTATAGCCAATCTGGAACTATAGCCAATCTGTAACCATAGCCAAACTGTAACTATAACTAGTCTGTAACTATAACCATAGCCAATCTGTATCTATAGCCATAGCCAATCTATAACTATAACCATAACCAATCTGTAACTATAACCATATTCAATCTGTAACCACAGCCAATCTGTAAATATACCACAGCCAATCTGTAACTATAGCCAATCTGTAACTATAACCATAGCCAATCTGTAACTATAACCATAGCCAATCTATAACTATAACCATAACCAATCTGTATCTATAACCAATCTATAACTATAGCCAATCTGTGACTATAACCATAGCCAATCTGTATCTATAACCAATCTATAACTATAGCCAATCTGTGACTATAACCAATCTGTAACTATAACCATAGCCAATCTGTAACTATAACCAATCTATAACCATAGCCAATCTGTAACTATAACCATAGCCAATCTGTGACTATAACCATAGCCAATCTGTAACTATAACCATAGCCAATCTGTATCTATAACCAATCTATAACTATAGCCAATCTGTGACTATAACCAATCTGTAACTATAACCATAGCCAATCTGTATCTATAACCAATCTATAATCATAGCCAATCTGTGACTATAACCAATCTGTAACTATAACCATAGCCAATCTGTATCTATAACCAATCTATAACTATAGCCAATCTGTGACTATAACCATAGCCAATCTGTAACTATAACCATAGCCAATCAGTAACTATAACCAATCTGTAACTAAAACAAATCTGTATCTATAACCATAGCCAATCTGTAACTATAACCATAGCCAATCTGTAACTATAACCATAACCAATCTGTAACTTTAACCAATCTGTAACTATCACCATAGCCAATCTGTAACTTTAAACAATCTGTAACTATCACCATAGCCAATCTATAACCATAGCCAATCTGTAAACATAGCCAATCTGTATCTATAACCACAGCCAATCTGTAAATATACCACAGCCAATCTGTAACTACAACTATAGCCAATCTGTAACTATAACCATAGCAAATCTGTAACTATAACCAATCTGTATCTATAACCATAGCCAATCTGTAACTATAACCATAGCCAATCTGTAACTATAACCATAGCCAATCTATAACTATAACCATGGCCAATCTGTAACTATAGCCAATCTGTGACTATAACCATAGCCAATCTGTAACTATAACCATAGCCAATCTATAACTATAGCCAATCTGTGACTATAACCATAGCCAATCTGTATCTATAACCATAGCCAATCTGTAACTATAACCATAGCCAATCTGTAACTATAACCATAGCCAATCTATAACTATAGCCAATCTGTGACTATAACCATAGCCAATCTGTATCTATAACCATAGCCAATCTGTAACTATAACCATAGCCAATCTGTAACTATAACCGTAGCCAATCTGTAACTATAACCAATCTGTATCTATAACCATAGCCAATCTGTAACTATAACCATAGCCAATCTGTAACTATAACCGTAGCCAATCTGTATCTATAACCAATCTGTAACTATAGCCAATCTGTAACTATAACCATAGCCAATCAGTAACTATAACCAATCTGTAACTAAAACAAATCTGTATCTATAACCATAGCCAATCTGTAACTATAACCATAGCCAATCTGTAACTATAACCATAACCAATCTGTAACTTTAACCAATCTGTAACTATCACCATAGCCAATCTGTAACTTTAAACAATCTGTAACTATCACCATAGCCAATCTATAACCATAGCCAATCTGTAAACATAGCCAATCTGTATCTATAACCACAGCCAATCTGTAAATATACCACAGCCAATCTGTAACTACAACTATAGCCAATCTGTAACTATAACCATAGCAAATCTGTAACTATAACCAATCTGTATCTATAACCATAGCCAATCTGTAACTATAACCATAGCCAATCTGTAACTATAACCATAGCCAATCTATAACTATAACCATGGCCAATCTGTAACTATAGCCAATCTGTGACTATAACCATAGCCAATCTGTAACTATAACCATAGCCAATCTATAACTATAGCCAATCTGTGACTATAACCATAGCCAATCTGTATCTATAACCATAGCCAATCTGTAACTATAACCATAGCCAATCTGTAACTATAACCGTAGCCAATCTGTAACTATAACCAATCTGTATCTATAACCATAGCCAATCTGTAACTATAACCATAGCCAATCTGTAACTATAACCGTAGCCAATCTGTATCTATAACCAATCTGTAACTATAGCCAATCTGTGACTATAACCATAGCCAATCTGTAACTATAACCATAGCCAATCTGTAACTATAACCAAACTGTAACTATAACCAATCTGTAACTATAACCAGTCTGTAACTATAACCATAGCCAATCTGTATCTATAGCCATAGCCAATCTATAACTATAACCATAACCAATCTGTAACTATAACCATAGCCAATCTGTATCTATAACCAAAGCCAATCTGTAACTATAGCCAATCTGGAACTATAGCCAATCTGTAACCATAGCCAAACTGTAACTATAACTAGTCTGTAACTATAACCATAGCCAATCTGTATCTATAGCCATAGCCAATCTATAACTATAACCATAACCAATCTGTAACTATAACCATATTCAATCTGTAACCATAGCCAATCTGTAACTATAACCATAGCCAATCTGTGACTATAGCCAATCTGTGACTATAACCATAGCCAATCTGTAATTATAACCGGAGCCAATCTGTAACTATAACCATAGCCAATCTGTGTCTATAACCATAGCCACTCTGTGTCTATAACCATAGCCAATCTGTAACCATAGCCAATCTGTATCTATAGCCATAGCCAATCTATAACTATAACCATAACCAATCTGTAACTATAACCATATTCAATCTGTAACTATAACCATAGCCAATCTGTGTCTATAACCATAGCCACTCTGTGTCTATAACCATAGCCAATCTGTAACCATAGCCAATCTGCAACTATAACCAATCTGTAACTATAACCATAGCCAATCTGTAAATATAACCATAGCCAATCTGTAAATATAACCATAGCCAATCTGTATCTATAACTATAGCCAATCTGTACCTATAACCATAGCCAATCTATAACTATAACCATAGCCAATCTGTAACTATAACCATAGCCAATCTATAACTATAACCAATCTATAACCATAGCAAATCTGTAACTATAACCAATCTGTAACTATAACCAATCTGTAACTGTAGCCAATCTGTAACTATAACTAATCTGTAACTATTCCAATCTGTAACTATAACCAATTTGTAACTATAACCATAGCCAATCTATAACTATAACCAATCTATAACCATAGCAAATCTGTAACTATAACCAATCTGTAACTATAACTAATCTGTAACTATAACCAATCTGTAACTATAACTAATCTGTAACTATTCCAATCTGTAACTATAACCAATTTGTAACTATAACCATAGCCAATCTATAACTATAACCAATCTATAACCATAACCAATAATATAACAATATAACCATAACCAATCTGTAACTATAACTAATCTGTAACTATTCCAATCTGTAACTATAACCAATCTGTAACTATAACCATAACCAATCTGTAACTATAACCAATCTGCAACTATAACCATAGCCAATCTGTAACTATAACCAATCTGTAACTATAACCATAGCCAATCTGTAACTATAACCATAGAAAATCTGTATCTATAACCATAGAAAATCTGTATCTATAACCATAGCCAATCTGTATCTATAACTATAGCCAATCTGTAACTATAACCATAGCCAATCTGTATCTATAACTATAGCCAATCTGTATCTATAACTATAGCCAATCTGTATCTATAACTATAGCCAATCTGTATCTATATCCATTGCCAATCTGTAACTATAACCATAGCCAATCTGTAACATCCATAGCCAATCTATAACTGTAACAAATCTATAACCATAGCCAATCTGTAACTATAACTAATCTGTAACTATTACCAATCTGTAACTATAACCAATCTGTAACTATAACCATAACCAATCTATAACTATAACCAATCTGTAACTATAACCATAGCCAATCTATAACTATAACCAATCTGTAACTATAACCAATCTGTAACTATAACCATAGCCAATCTGTAACTATAACCAATCTGTAACTATAACCATAGCCAATCTGTAACTATAACCATAGCCAATCTGTAACTATAACCATAGCCAATCTGTAACTATAACCATAACCAATCTGTATCTATAACTATAGCCAATCTGTAACGTTAACCAATCTGTAACTATAACCATAGCCAATCTGTAACGTTAACCAATCTGTAACTATAACCAATCTGTAAATATAACCAATCTGTAACTATAACCAATCTGTAAATATAACCAATCTGTAACTATAACCATAGCCAATCTGTAACTATAACCATAGCCAATCTGTAACTATAACCATAGCCAATCTGTATCTATAATCATAGCCAAGCTGTAACTATAATCATAGCCAATCTGTAACTATAGCCAATCTGTAACTATAACCATAGCCAATCTGTAACTATAACCATAGCCAATCTATAACTATAACCATAGCCAATCTTTAACTATAACCATAGCCAATCTATAACTATAACCATAGCCAATCTATTACTACATGACCTCAAGTATGTGGACACCTGCTCATTCCAAAATCATTGGCATTAATATGGAGTTGGTCCACCTTTGCTGCTATAACAGCCTCCACTCTTCTGGGAAGGCTTTCCACTAGATGTTGGAACATTGCTGCTGGGTCTTCTTTCCATTCAGTCCCAATAGCATTAGTGAGGTCGGGCACTGATGTTGGGCCTGGCTCACATTCGGCGTTCCATTTCATCCCAAAGTTGTTCCATGGAATTGAGGTCAGGGCTTTGTGTAGGCCAGTCAAGTTCTCCCACACCGATCTAGACAAACCATTTCTTTATGGACCTTTCTTTGTGCACGGGGAGCATTGTCATGCTGAAACAGGAAAGGGCCTTCACCAAACTGCACAGAATTGTCTAGAATGTCATTGTATGCTGTAGAGCTAAGATTTCCCTTCACTGGAACTAGGGGGGACTAGCTCGAAACCTTGAAAAATAGCCCCAGACCATTATTCCTCCTCCACCAAACTTTACAGTTAGCATTGGGGCAGGTAGTGTTCTCCTGGTATCCGCCAAACCCAGATTCGTCCGTCGGACTGCCAGATGGTAAAGCGTGATTCATCACTCCAGAGAACGCGTTTCCACTGCTCCAGAGTCCAATGGCGGCAAGTTTTACGCCACTCCAGACAACGCTTGGCATTGCACATGGTGGTCTTAGGCTTGTGTGCGAATGCTCGGCCTTAGAAACCCACTTCATGAAGCTCCCGATGAACAGTTCTTGTGCTGACGTTGTTTGCAGAGGCAGTTTGGAACTCGGTAGAGAGTGTTGCAACCGAGGACAGACGATTATTACACGCTATGTGCGTCAGCACTGGGCGGACCCGTTCTGTGAGCTTGTGTGGCCTACCACTTCGTGGATGAGCCGTTGTTGTTCCTAGACGTTTCCACTTCACAATAACAGCACTTACTCAATCAATCAATCAAATGTATTTATAAAGCCCTTTTTACATCAGCAGATGTCACAAAGTGTTACAAAGAAACCCAGCCTAAAACCCCAAACAGCAAACAATGCAGATGTAGAAGCACGGTGCCTAGGAAAAACTCCCTATAACTATAAACATAGCCAATCTATAACTATAACAATAGTCAACCTGTGCCCATAGCCAATCTATTTAGCAATTAGCTGCTCTCTGCCACAGTGGGAGCCGAGGGAGAGAGGGAGTGGCTGTGAGGTAGGAAAAACAGCAGGGTGAGACCTGGAGACAGTACAGGATAGAGACGCCTAACATCCCCTAGGAGGCCCGTGTCGGTAAACCCCCCACCCCTCCCCTCCACCGTCCCCCATGGGATGGTGGAGACGTTGCTCACGGCTCAAGAAAATAAATGTTGACTAGTGTATTCCGTCATTTGAAGTCTAATGCCTCTGATTACCTGCTCTGATTATCTGAAGCCCTTTAGTCAGAGAAAGAGATAATTTACTAGAAGAGAATCAGAGACGAACTCACACTGACGTTTATGAGCTTGGTGAGAAAGGAGTAGAGGTAGTGTGTGTGTGTGTGTGTTAGTGATGTGCTGGTTGACTCGTAACCCGCAGTCCCAGCGATTATATCCACGGGTGGGTGGGTTTAGAGTCGGGTGGTTGGCGGGCGGGCGGGTTGAATAAAGAGAAAATAATGAAGTAAAAATCGACAAATGTATAATTGTTATATAATGTATTGATGTTTATCTTCGACGTTTTAATTGTTATATAATGTATCGACGTTTTTCATTGACGTTTTTCTTTCTTTATGTTTTATCTGGTGTTAGTGCATAGCCTCAGCTATAGGGTCTAACTGTATAAGGTCTAACTGTATAGGGTCTAACTGTATAGGGCCTAACTGTATAGGGTCTAACTGTATAGGGCCTAACTGTATAGGGTCTAACTGTATAGGGTCTAACTGTATAGGGCCTAACTGTATAGGGTCTAACTGTATAGGGCCTAACAGTACAGGGTCTAACTGGGGTCTAACTGGGGTCAAACTCTATAGGGTCTAACTATATAGAGTCTAACTGTATAGAGTCTAACTGTATAAGGCCTAACTGTATAGGGCCTAATTGTATAGGGTCTAACTGTATAGGGTCTAACTGTATAGGGTCTAACTGTATAGGGCCTACCTGTATAGGGTCTAACTGTATAGGGCCTAACTGTATAGGGTCTAACTGTATAGGGCCTAACTGTACAGGGTCTAACTGGGGTCTAACTGGGGTCAAACTCTATAGGGTCTAACTATATAGAGTCTAACTGTATAGAGTCTAACTGTATAAGGCCTAACTGTATAGGGTCTAACTATATAGAGTCTAACTGTATAGGGTCTAACTGTATAGGGCCTAACTGTATAGGGTCTAACTGTATAGGGCCTACGTGTACAGGGTCTAAATGGGGTCTAAATGTATATGGTCTAACTGGGGTCTAACTGTATAGGATCTAACAGTATAGGGTCTAACTGGGGTCTAACTGTAAAGGGTCTAACTGGGGTCTAACTGGGGTCTAACTGTATAGGGTCTAACTGGGGTCTAACTGGGGTCTAACTGTATAGGGTCTAACTGTATACTGTCTAACTGGGGACTAACTGTATAGGGTCTAACTGTATAGGGTCTAACTGTATAGGGCCTAACTGTATAGAGTCCAACTGTATAGGGTCTAACTGTATAGGGTCTAACTATATAGGGTCTAACTGGGGTCTAACTGTATAGGGTCTAACTGTATAGGGTCTAATTGTATAAGTTCTAACTGTATAGGGCTTAACTGTATAGGGTCTAACTGTATAGGGTCTAACTGTATAGGGCCTAACTGTATAGGGTCTAACTGTATAGGGTATAACTGTATAGGGTCTAATTGTATAAGTTCTAACTGTATAGGGCTTAACTGTATAGGATCTTTATGTATAGGATCTAACTGTATAGGGCCTAACTGTATAGGGTCTTACTGTATAGGGTCTAACTGTATAGGGCCTAACTGTATAGGGTCTAACTGTATAGGGTCTAACTGTATAGGATCTAACTGTATAGGATCGTTATGTATAGGATCTAACTGTATAGGGCCTAACTGTATAGGGTATAACTGTATAGGGTCTAACTGTATAGGGTCTAACTGGGGTCTAACTGTATAGGGTCTAACTGTATAGGGTCTAACTATATAGGATCTTTATGTATAGGGCCTAACTGTATAGGGTCTAACTGAATAGGGTCTAACTGAATAGGGTCTAACTGTATAGGGTCTAACTGGGGTCTAACTGTATAGGGTCTAACTGTATAGGGTCTAACTGTATAGGGCCTACCTGTATAGGGTCTAACTGTATAGGGTCTAACTGGGGTCTAACTGTATAGGGTCTAACTGTATAAGTTCTAACTGTATAGGGCCTAACTGTATAGGACATAACTGTATAGGGTCTAACTGTATAGGGTCTAACTGTTTAGGATCTTTATGTATAGGATCTAACTGTATAGGGCCTAACTGTATAGGGTCTAACTGAATAGGGCCTAACTGTATAGGGCCTAACTATATAGGGCCTAACTGTATATGGTCTAACTGTATAGGGTCTAACTGTATAGTGCCTAACTGTATAGGGCCTAACTGTGTAGGGTCTAACTGTATAGGGCCAATCTGTAGAGGATCTAACTGGGGCCTAACTGTACAGGGTCTAACAGTATAGGGTCTAACTGTACAGGGTCTAACTGTATAGGGCCTAACTGGGGTCTAACTGTATAGGCTCTAACTGTATAGGGTCTAATTGTATAGGGTCAAATTGTATAGGGTCTAATTGTATAGGGTCTAACTGGGGTCTAACTGTATAGGGTCTAACTGTAAAGGGTCTAACTGTATAGGGCCTAACTGGGGTCAAACTCTATAGGGTTCTAACTATATAGAGTCTGACTGTATAGAGTCTGACTGTATAGAGTCTAACTGTATAAGGCCTAACTGTATAGGGCCTAACTGTATAGGGTCTAACTGTATAGGGTCTAACTGTATAGGGTCTAACTGTATAGGGCCTAACTGTATAGGGTCTAACTGTATAGGGTCTAACTGTATAGGGCCTAACTGTACAGGGTCTAACTGGGGTCTAACTGGGGTCAAACTCTGTAGGGTCTAACTATATAGAGTCTAACTGTATAGAGTCTAACTGTATAAGGCCTAACTGTATAGGGCCTAGCTGTATAGGGCCTAACTGTATAGGGTCTAACTGTATAGGGTCTAACTGTATAGGGTCTAACTATATAGAGTCTAACTGTATAGAGCCTAACTGTATAGGGCCTACGTGTACAGGGTCTAACTGGGGTCTAACTGGGGTCTAACTGTATAGGGTCTAACTGTATAGGGTCTAATTTGGGTCTAACTGTATAGGGTCAAACTGGGGTCTAACTGGGGTCTAACTGTATAGGGTCTAACTGGGGTCTAACTGTATAGGGTCTAACTGTATACTGTCTAACTGGGGACTAACTGTATAGGGTCTAACTGTATAGGGTCTAACTGTATAGAGTCTAACTGTATAGGGCCTACGTGTACAGGGTCTAAATGGGGTCTAAATGTATATGGTCTAACTGGGGTCTAACTGGGGTCTAACTGTATAGGGTCTAACTGTATAGGGTCTAATTTGGGTCTAACTGTATAGGGTCAAACTGGGGTCTAACTGGGGTCTAACTGTATAGGGTCTAACTGGGGTCTAACTGTATAGGGTCTAACTGTATACTGTCTAACTGGGGACTAACTGTATAGGGTCTAACTGTATAGGGTCTAACTGTATAGGGCCTAACTCTATAGAGTTCAACTGTATAGGGCCTAACTGTATAGGGTCTAACTATATAGGGTCTAACTATATAGGGTCTAACTGTATAGGGTCTAACTGGGGTCTAACTGTATAGGGTCTAACTGTATAGGGTCTAATTGTATAAGTTCTAATTGTATAGGGCTTAACTGTATAGGGTCTAACTGTATAGGGTCTAACTGTATAGGATCTTTATGTATAGGATCTAACTGTATAGGGCCTAACTGTATAGGGTCTAACTGTATAGGGTATAACTGTATAGGGTCTAACTGGGGTCTAACTATATAGGATCTTTATGTATAGGATCTAACTGTATAGGGCCTAACTGTATAGGGTCTAACTGTATAGGGTCTAACTGTATAGGGCCTAACTGTATAGGGTCTAACTGTATAGGGTCTAACTGTATAGGGTGTAACTGTATAGGGTCTAACTGGGGTCTAACTGTGGTCTAACTGTATAGGGTCTAACTGGGGTCTAACTGTATAGGGCCTAACTGTAAATAGTCTAACTGTATAGGGCCTAACTGTATAGGGTCTAACTGTATAGGATCTTTATGTATAGGATCTAACTGTATAGGGCCTAACTGTATAGGGTCTAACTGTATAGGATCTTTATGTATAGGATCTAACTGTATATGGCCTAACTGTATAGGGTATAACTGTATAGGGTCTAACTGGGGTCTAACTGTATAGGGTCTAACTGTATAGGGTCTAACTATATAGGATCTTTATGTATAGGATCTAACTGTAAGTAGTCTAACTGTATAGGGCCTAACTTTATAGGGTCTAACTGTATAGGGCCTAACTGTATAAGGCCTAACTGTATAGGGTCTAACTGTATAGGGTCTAACTGTATAGGGCCTAACTGTACAGGGCCTAACTGTATAGGGACAAACTGTATATGGTCTAACTGTATAGGGCCTAACTGTATATGGTCTAACTGTATAGGGCCTAACTGTTAAGGGCCTAACTGTATATGGTCTAACTGTATAGGGCCTAACTGTATAGGGCTTAACTGTATAGGGTCTAACTGTATAGGGCCTAACTGTATAGGGTCTAACTGTATAGGGCCTAACTGAATAAGGCCTAACTGTATAGGGTCTAACTGTATAGGGTCTAATTGTATAGGGCCTAACTGTATAGGGCCTAACTGTATATGGTCTAACTGTATAGGGCCTAACTGTATAGGGCTTAACTGTATATGGTCTAACTGTATAGGGTCTAACTGTATAGTGTCTAACTGTATAGAGTCTAACTGTATATGGTCTAACTGTATAGGGTCTAACTGTATATGGTCTAACTGTATAGGGCCTAACTGTATAGGGCCTAACTGTATAGGGTCTAACTGTTTAGGGTCTAACTGTATATGGTCTAACTGTATAGGGCCTAATTGTATAGGGTATAACTGTGTAGAGCCTAACTGTATAGGGCCAAACTTTATAGGGCCAAACTTTATAGGGTCTAACTGTATAGGGCCAAACTGTATAGGGCCTAACTGTATATGGTCTAACTGTATAGGGCCAAACTTTATAGGGCCAAACTACGTAAGGTCTAACTGTATAGGGCCTAACTGTATAGGGCCTAACTACGTAAGGTCTAACTGTATAGGGCCTAACTGTATATGGTCTAACTGTATAGGGTCTAACTGTATATGGTCTAACTGTATAGGGCCTAACTGTATAGGGTATAACTGTGTAGAGCCTAACTGTATAGGGCCAAACTTTATAGGGCCAAACTTTATAGGGTCTAACTGTATAGGGCCAAACTGTATAGGGCCTAACTGTATATGGTCTAACTGTATAGGGCCAAACTTTATAGGGCCAAACTACGTAAGGTCTAACTGTATAGGGCCTAACTGTATAGGGCCTAACTACGTAAGGTCTAACTGTATAGGGCCTAACTGTATATGGTCTAACTGTATAGGGTCTAACTGTATATGGTCTAACTGTATAGGGCCAAACTTTATAGGGCCAAACTTTATAGGGTCTAACTGTATAGGGCCAAACTGTATAGGGCCTAACTGTATATGGTCTAACTGTATAGGGCCAAACTTTATAGGGCCAAACTACGTAAGGTCTAACTGTATAGGGCCTAACTGTATATGGTCTAACTGTATAGGGTCTAACTGTATATGGTCTAACTGTATAGGGCCTAACTGTATAGGGTATAACTGTGTAGAGCCTAACTGTATAGGGCCAAACTTTATAGGGCCAAACTTTATAGGGTCTAACTGTATAGGGCCTAACTGTATATGGTCTAACTGTATAGGGCCAAACTTTATAGGGCCAAACTACGTAAGGTCTAACTGTATAGGGCTTAACTGTATAGGGCCTAACTACGTAAGGTCTAACTGTATAGGGCCTAACTGTATATGGTCTAACTGTATAGGGTCTACCTACATAGGGTGTAACGATAGCGTAATATACGTCAATATACAAATGCTTTTGGGAACATGTTCAGATAAAGTTAACGTAAATCCAATGAGGCAAAAATGACAAGGTCGGAATTTAATTCAATAATAGAAAAGCTGTGAAATGTAGAGTTGAAAATAAATAGAAGGGGAGGGCCAGAACCGTAGTCTAATGTATGAGAAGGGAGGGACAGAACCATAGTCTAATGTATGAGAAGGGAGGGACAGAACCATAGTCTAATGTATGAGAAGGGAGGGACAAAACCATAGTCTAATGTATGAGAAGGGAGGGACAAAACCATAGTCTAATGTATGGGAAGAGAGAGCCAGAACTGTAGTCTAATGTATGAGAAGGGAGGGCCAGAACTGTAGTTTAGTGTATGAGAAGGGAGGGCCAGAACCGTAGTCAAATGTATCAGAAGAGAGGGCCAGAACCGTAGCCTATAGCATGAGAAGGGAGAGCCAGAACCGTAGTCTAATGTATGAGAAGGGAGGGACAGAACCGTAGTCTAATGTATGAGAGGTAGGGACAGAACCGTAGTCTAATGTATGAGAAGGGAGGGACAGAACCGTAGTCTAATGTATGAGAAGAGAGGGCCAGAACCGTAGTGTAATGTATAGGAATGGAGGGCCAGAACCGTAGTCTAATGTATGAGAAGGGATGGCCAGAACCGTAGTCTAATGTATGAGAAGAGAGGGCCAGAACCGTAGTCTAATGTATGAGAAGGGAGGGCCAGAACCGTAGTCTAATGTATGGGAATGGAGGGCCAGAACTGTAGTCTAATGTATGAGAAGGGAGGGCCAGAACCATAGTCTAATGTATGAGAAGAGAGGGCCAGAACCGTAGTGTAATGTATCGGAAGGGAAGGCCAGAACCGAAGTCTAACGTATGAGAAGGGAGGGCCAGAACCGTAGTCTAATGTATCGGAAGGGAAGGCCAGAACCGAAGTCTAACGTATGAGAAGGGAGGGCCAGAACCGTAGTCTAATGTATGGGAAGGGAGGGCCAGAACCGTAGTCTAATGTATGAGAAGGGAGGGCCAGAACCGTAGTCTAATGTATGGGAATGGAGGGCCAGAACTGTAGTCTAATGTATGAGAAGGGAGGGCCAGAACCATAGTCTAATGTATGAGAAGAGAGGGCCAGAACCGTAGTGTAATGTATCGGAGGGGAAGGCCAGAACCGAAGTCTAACGTATGAGAAGGGAGGGCCAGAACCGTAGTCTAATGTATCGGAAGGGAAGGCCAGAACCGAAGTCTAACGTATGAGAAGGGAGGGCCAGAACCGTAGTCTAATGTATGGGAAGGGAGGGCCAGAACCGTAGTCTAATGTATAGGAATGGAGGACCAGAACCGTAGTCTAATGTACAGGCATGGAGGGCCAGAACCGTAGTTTAATGTATAGGCATGGAGGACCAGAACCGTAGTCTAATGTACAGGAATGGAGGACCAGAACCGTAGTCTAATGTATAGGAATGGAGGACCAGAACCATAGTCTAATGTACGGGAATGGAGGGCCAGAACCGTATTCTAATGTACAGGAATGGAGGGCCAGAACCGTAGTCTAATGTATGAGAAGGGAGGGCCAGAACCATAGTCTAATGTATGAGAAGGGAGGGCCAGAACCGTAGTCTAATGTATGGGAATGGAGGGAAACAACTGTAGTCTAATGTATGAGAAGGGAGGGCCAGAACCATAGTCTATAGTATGAGAAGGAAGGGCCAGAACCGTAGTCTAATGTTTGAGAAGGGAGGGCCAGAAACGTAGTCTAATGTATCGGAAGGGAGGGCCAGAACCGTAGTCTAATGTATGAGAAGGGAGGGCCAGAACCGTAGTTTAGTGTATGAGAAGGGAGGGAAAGAACAGTAGTCTAATGTATAGTAAGGGAGGGCCAGAACTGTAGTCTTATGTATGGTAATGGAGGGCCAGAACCGTAGTCTATAGTATGAGAAGGGAGGGCCAGATCCGTAGTCTAATGTATCGGAAGGGAGGGCCAGAACCGTTGTCTAATGTATAGGAATGGAGGGCCAGAACCGTAGTCTAATGTATGAGAAGGGACGGCCAGAACCGTAGTCTAATGTATGAGAAGGGACGGCCAGAACCGTATTCTAATGTATGGGAATGGAGGGCCAGAACTGTAGTCTAACGTATGAGAGGGGAGGGACAGAACCGTAGTGTAATGTATGAGAAGAGAGGGCCAGAACCGTAGTCTAATGTATGAGAAGAGAGGGCCAGAACCGTAGTCTAATGTATGAGAAGGGAGGGCCAGAACCGTTGTCTAATGTATAGGAATGGAGGGCCAGAACCGTAGTCTAATGTATGAGAAGGGACGGCCAGAACCGTAGTCTAATGTATGAGAAGGGACGGCCAGAACCGTAGTCTAATGTATGGGAATGGAGGGCCAGAACTGTAGTCTAACGTATGAGAAGGGAGGGACAGAACCGTAGTGTAATGTATGAGAAGGGAGGGCCAGAACCGTAGTCTAATGTATGAGAAGAGAGGGCCAGAACCGTAGTGTAATGTATCGGAAGGGAAGGCCAGAACCGAAGTCTAACGTATGAGAAGGGAGGGCCAGAACCGTAGTCTAATGTATCGGAAGGGAAGGCCAGAACCGAAGTCTAACGTATGAGAAGGGAGGGCCAGAACTGTAGTCTTATGTATGGTAATGGAGGGCCAGAACCGTAGTCTATAGTATGAGAAGGGAGGGCCAGAACCGTAGTCTAATGTTTGAGAAGGGAGGGCCAGAACCGTAGTCTAATGTATGAGAAGGGAAGGCCAGAACCATAGTGTAATGTATGAGATGGGAGGGCCAGAACCGTAGTCTAATGTATGGGATGGGAGGGGAGGGCCAGAACCGTAGTCTAATGTATGAGAAGGGAGGGACAGAACCGTAGTCTAATGTATAGGAATGGAGGGCCAGAACTGTAGTCTAATGTATGAGAATGGAGGCCCAGAACCGTAGTCTAATGTATGGGAATGGAGGGCCAGAACTGTAGTCTAATGTATGAGAAGGGAGGGACAGAACCGAAGTCTAATGTATGAGAAGGGAGGGCCAGAACCGTAGTCTAATGTATGAGAAGAGAGGGCCAGAACCGTAGTGTAATGTATGAGAAGGGAGGGCCAGAACCGTAGTCTAATGTATGAGAAGGGAGGGCCAGAACCGTAGTCTAATGTATAGGAATGGAGGGCCAGAACTGTAGTCTAATGTACAGGAATGGAGGGCCAGAACCGTAGTTTAAGGAACAGGAATGGAGGGCCAGAACCATAGTTTAATGAATAGGAATGGAGGACCAGAACCGTAGTCTAATGTACAGGAATGGAGGGCCAGAACCGTAATCTAATGTACAGGAATGGAGGACCAGAACCGTAGTCTAATGTACAGGAATGGAGGGCCAGAACCGTAGTCTAATGTACAGGAATGGAGGGCCAGAACCGTAGTCTAATGTATAGGAATGGAGGGCCAGAACCGTAGTCTAATGTATGGGAATGGGAGGGACAGAACCGTAGTCTAATGTATGGAAAGAGAGGTACAGAACCATAGTCTAATGTATGTGAAGTTAGGGACTGTCTGTAAAGTTGCTATCTTTATCGGCATCATAATTTCCTTAAAATTTGTCAAACTGATGTCATTTGGAAAACTCAATTTTTTGTTATTGCATTTTCTCCCCACTCCCTAAACGTCTTTGCTGCGGGAGAGAAGCAGAGATGAAAGAGAAAAACTTTAACAATTCATTCCATCGATTTATGACATTCTAGTGAGCGAGGATACATTTTTTATTCTAGGGCAACAAGTACACCTAACGACAGAAGAGAAGATGCATGTATCATCTAATTACAGTCAAGTTGACCAACAAATGTCTGAAATTATAGGCAGAAACACAGTCCTGTCTAAAAGGCCTGTCAAAACATATAGGCCAGGACCTGTTGTTACCTCAAATACAAGCGATAAGGCCTTGCATTATGCCTGGGAAGAAAACACTTAAATTTTATCAACTTTACACTTCAATTTACTATATCATGAAATCTCTAACACAATAAATTAATTTGACTTAGTGAAAATTCATTGTTTGGACCTAACGCTTACCACTTATTCTACGTGGTATCTTCCTTCACAGACTCCATGAAATGATGACCTCGTCCTAAATATTTGGTCCAATTATTAATCGTATGTATGGTTTTCTGGAAACAAGGGTGGCTTAACTTACCCATTTGGCTCAACTTAGAAGAGTCACCATCTCAGGTCACAACACAATGTTACTGACCATGTCACCTCTGACACACTGAAGTAGGAGAGAGACTATTGATACCACCATGCTATCTACAGGTGATCCATAGTCCCCTATACCACCATGCTATCTACAGGTGATCCATAGCCCCCTATATCACCATGCTATCTACAGCTGTTCCATAGCCCCCTATACCACCATGCTATCTACAGTACAGCTGATCCATAGCCCCCTATACCACCATGCTATCTACAGCACAGCTGATCCATAGCCCCCTATACCACCATGCTATCTACAGCTGATCCATAGCCCCCTATACCACCATGCTATCTACAGCTGATCCATAGCCCCCTATACCACCATGCTATCTACAGCTGATCCATAGCCCCCTATACCACCATGCTATCTACAGCTGATCCATAGCCCCCTATACCCCCATGCTATCTACAGTACAGCTGATCCCTAGCCCCCTATACCACCATGCTATCTACAGTACAGCTCATCCATAGCCCCCTATACCACCATGCTATCTACAGCTGATCCATAGCCCCCTATACCACCATGCTATCTACAGCTGATCCATAGCCCCCTATACCACCATGCTATCTACAGTACAGCTGATCCATAGCCCCCTATACCACCATGCTATCTACAGTACAGCTGATCCCTAGCCCCCTATACCACCATGCTATCTACAGTACAGCTCATCCATAGCCCCCTATACCACCATGCTATCTACAGCTGATCCATAGCCCCCTATACCACCATGCTATCTACAGATGATCCATAGCCCCCTATACCACCATGCTATCTACAGTACAGCTGATCCATAGCCCCCTATACCACCATGCTATCTACAGTACAGCTGATCCCTAGCCCCCTATACCACCATGCTATCTACAGTACAGCTGATCCATAGCCCCCTATACCACCATGCTATCTACAGCTGATCCATAGCCCCCTATACCACCATGCTATCTACAGCTGATCCATAGCCCCCTATACCACCATGCTATCTACAGCTGATCCATAGCCTTCTATACCACCATGCTATCTACAGTACAGCTGATCCATAGCCCCCTATACCACCATGCTATCTACAGCTGATCCATAGTCCCCTATACCACCATGCTATCTACAGCTGATCCATAGTCCCCTATATCACCACGTTATCTACAGCTGATCCATAGCCCCCTATGCCATGCAGCCTGAGCCAAGTTCTAAGAGCAGCTCTGACTCTGATGTAATGCTGTTTAAATCACCCGTCCACAGCAGCAGCTGACAGTCAGGCCCGTTTCCCTCGACAACAGCTGCCATGAGGCAATGATGTCCACCAGCACAATACAATACGGCATGTGAGACGCCCCACAATGGGACGACTTGTGTTTTGCACCGCGGTGGATGGCCTTCGTTGCATTGGGAGTTTGCTCTTGTTGTTGTTGTTTTTCAGGCTACGGGTTCTAGCCCTGATACGAAAGGACACCAGGGTCTTAACCCCTCCCTGGCCCGGCGGTAAACAAAAGGCCGATGCGTTGGGTTAATAAACACATAACAATCAAACACGCTGCAGGGGGATGTAGGTCATGGGAAGGTTTTGTTGTGGCGTTGTTGTGGCGTAGAATCCACCGTAAAGATAATGGATTAAAGATGCTAAACGACACTAAAAACAGGTAAGTTCAAAAAGACACAGAAGCAGCAAGGCTTACGTTATTAAGAAACCTTTCTGGGGTCAAGGCTCTGTTTTAGCTACTCGTGTGCATCTCCTTGGGTAACAAAAGTTCTGCTTGGATTGCTAACAAAACAAGCTAAAATAAGTGTTGAAAGAAGAAAAGACTTTGAATGAGACGGATTACAAAACATTTGTGCATTTGACATAGAACTGAGCCAAATAAGTCGATCAGTTGGCACACATGTTGAAATAGATTGGACGAAGTTTCTCTCATTTGTCTGTCTCCTAGATGATGTTACAACCTGTGCATCTCTCTCATTGTATAATCCTTTCCTCCCTGCACCTGTGCTATAGCAACAACGTGACTCCTCCTCTCTCCTCAACCATCCCTCCTTCCCTGCCTCCCCCTCCTCTCCCCCTACTCCCTCCCTCCTGATTTTAAGAGTTACAGTGTGTAATCACCCTTCCTCTTCCCCTGCCTCCCCTGCCTACCTCCCTCCCTCCTGACATTCAGAGTTACAGTACGCACCCACCCCTCCTCTCCCCCCTTCCCCTAAAGCCCATCCCCTTGAGCTTTGCCCATCCTCATTAGCTGTTATTCACTCCATGTTTGTTAATTGTGTCCTGCTTTTCTCACCACCTGCCCCTCTCCCCTCTCCCTCCCTCTATGTCTCCTGCCCTTTCCCTTTCTCCTCCTCTTTTTAGCAGTGCTCATCTGTGCTCTTTAACAGACCCTAATTGTCATCATAAGGCTGCGCTCCCTGTCACAACTGGAGAACAGACCGTGGACCGACAGGGTACAGGCTGTCTCGCAGGCTCCCGGGGGCCACAGATCCTGCCTGACTGCCCCTGGGACCCCACGGCTGGGGACACAGGGAGGAAACATGGCTCAGCTACTGTAGCTAACAAAGGCACACTGGGAATTTCACCTGACTGGCGGGAGAGAGAGAGAGAGAGAGAGAGAGAGAGAGAGAGAGAGAGAGAGAGAGAGAGAGAGAGAGACAGAGAGAGAGAGAGACAGAGAGAGAGAGAGAGAGGCCTTTGATGCCCTAATGGCTTATCTCAATACAGTAACCCATGGATATTAAAGATAACACTGCACGGACCTCTACAGTAGGTACACATATAGCTCATTTTTGGCAGTAGTACTGTAGACTACTTTATCACTGACCTCAACCCAGAGTCTCTCAGAGCGTTCACAGACAGCCCACTGACACCCCTATCAGATCACAGCAAAATCACACTCTACTTGAACAGAGCTTTGCTCAATCATGAGACATCAAAGCCAAATGAGCTGAATAATATTAAGAAATGCTATAGATGGAAGGAAAATAGTGTGGAAATCTAACAAAAAACAATTAGGCAACATCAAATTCAAACCCTTGTAGACAATTTCCAGGACAAAAAGTTTCATTGCAGTAGTGAAGTTTCATTGGCAGTAGAAAACTTAAACAGTATATTTGACCTTCCCTATCAAATATTTTCTTTTCAAGCAGACAAAGTAAGATAATTAACAACAATGACAAATGTTTGATGAAGAATGCAAAAACCTAAGAAAGAAATTGAGAAACTTATCCAAACAATAACAGAAAACCTGAGCCTACGGCTTCACTATGGTGAATCACTAAAGAAATACAGAAATACACAACGGAAAAAGAAGGAACAGCACGTACGAAATTAGCTCAATGTAATTGAAGAATCCATAGAATCTAACAATTTCTATAAAAATTTGAAAATTCTAAACAAACAACAACACGAAGCGTTATCTATCCAAAACGGAGATGTATGGATAAACCACATCTCCAATCTTTTTGTCTCTATAACAAACACACAGCAAAAACATATACATTACCGGTCAGTTTTCAAACACCTACTCATTCAAGGGTTTTTCTGTATTTGGACTATTTTCTATGTTGTAGAATAATAGTGAAGACATCAAAACTATGAAATAACAAATATGGAATCATGTAGTATCCAGAAAAGTGTTAAATTATTCACTCCCCTGAACTTGCTTCCCAATTCTCAGCCTGGTAACCTAGAAGCCGGAGAGGGAGCACACGTGACAGTACCCCCTCCCCGACGCGCAACTCCAGCCACAGGTCACCAACCAAAATGACAATCCCAGGGATCAGGAGCGGACCGGTCACCTCTGCTAAGGCGCGGGAACCTGTCGATCCCGCTGAGGTGCGGGAGCATGGCGACCTAGAGTGCCGGAGAGAGCATACATGACAACATTTGAGATTCTTCAAATAGCCACACTTTGCCTTGATGACAGCTTTGCACACTCTTGGCATTCTCTCAATGAGATTCATCTGGAATGCTTTACCAAAAGTCTTGAAAGAGTTCCCACATATGCTGAGCACTTGTTGGCTGCTTTTCCTTCACTCTGCGGTCCAACTCATCCCAAACCATCTCAATTTGGTTGAGGTTGGGGGATTGAGGAGGCCAGGTCATCTGATGCAGCACTCCATCACTCCTTCTTGTTAAAATAGCCTTTACACAGCCTGGAGGTGTGTTGTGTCATTGTCCTGTTGAAAAACAAATGAGAGTCCCACTAAGCCCAAACCAGATGGGATGGTATATCGCTGTGGTATGCTGTGATAGCCATGCTGGTTACGTGTGCCATGAATTTCTAAATAAATCACAGATAGTGTCACCAGCAAAGCACCCCCACACCATAACACCTCCTCCAACATGCTTTACGGTGGGAAATACACATGCGGAGATCATCCGTTCACCCACACTGCGTCTCACAAAGACACAGTGGTTGGAACCAAAAATCTCCAATTTGGACTCCAGACCAAAGGACAAATTTCCACCGGTCTAATGTCCATTGCTCATGTTTCTTGGCCCAAACAAGTCTCTTCTTATTATTGGTGTCCTTTAGTAGTGGTTTCTTTGCAGCAATTTGACCATGAATGCTTGATTCACACAGTCTCTGAACAGTTGATGTTGAGATGTGTCTGTTACTTGAACTCTGTGAAGCATTTCTTTGGGCTGCAATTTCTGAGGCTGGTAACTCTAATGAACTTATCCTCTGCAGCAGAGGTAACGCTGGGTCTTCCTTTCCTGTGGTGGTCCTCATGAGAGCCAGTTTCATCATATCGCTTGATGGTTTTTGCAACTGCACTTGAAGAAGTTGAAGTAGAAATTTTCCAGATTGACTGAAAGTAATGATGGATTGTTAAAGTAAAGTAATGATGGACTGTTGTTTCTCTTTGCTTATTTGAGCTGTTTTTGCCATAATTTGGACTTGGGTCTTTAACCAAATAGAGCTATCTTTTGTATACCCCCCTTACCATGTCACAACACAACTGATAGGCTCAAATGCATTAAGGAAAGAAATGTTACAAATTAACTTTTAAGAAGGCACACCTGTTAATTAAACTGCATTTCAGGTGACTACCCCATGAAGCTGGTTGAGAGAATGCCAAGAGCGTGCAAAGCTGTCATCAAAGCAAAGGGTGGCTATTTGAAAAATCTCAAATATAAAATATATTTTGATTCGTTTAACACTTTTTTGGTTACTACATGATTCCATATGTATTATATCATAGTTTTGATGTCTTCACTAGTATTCTACAATGTAGAAAATAGTAAAAATCAAGAAACACCCTTGAATGAGTAGGTGTTCTAAAACTTTTGACCAGTAGTGTACATGATCAAATACAAATCTTAGAATCAACTATTAAAAACTTCTTAGGGCTAGGCCCTTTTTTCTCCACATCCTGTCTGAATGACGTGGCCAAAGTAAACTGCCTGTTGCTCAGGCCCTGAAGCCAGGATATGCATATAATTGGTACCATTGGAAAGAAAACACTTTGAAGTTTGTAGAATTGTTACAATAATGTAGGAGAATATAACACAAAATATATGGTAGGAGAAAATAAAAAAATCTAAATCTAAATTACACACCTGCTAAAATCGGTTTCCTATTGAACATACTTCTTTCCGTAAGAAATATCATAGTTTGATTACATTTTAGGGTATCTGAGGAGTAAATGGAAACATATTTGACTTGTTGAAACAAAGTTTAGGGGTAGATTTTTGGATTCCTTTCTCTGCAAGTTGAACGAGTGGATTACTCAAATCGATGGCGCCAACTAAACAGACTTTTTGGGATGTAAACAAGGATTTTATCTAACAAAACAACACTACATCTTATAGCTGGGACCCTTTGGATGACAAATCAGAGGAAGATTTTCAAAAAGTCATTAATTGTGAATTTATAACCTGTGTTTGATGTGGGGCGCCATCCTCAAACAATTACATGGCACGTTTTTGCTATATATAGCTACTGTAAATCGGACAGTGCAGTTAGATTAACAAGAATTTAAGCTTTCAGCCGATATAAGACACTTATATGTACATAAATGTTTAAAATCCATAATATTTATGATTATTTATTTGAATTGCGCGCCCTCCAGTTTTACCGGGAAGTTGTCCCGCTAGCGGGACACCTATCCCTAAAGACTAACAGAACCCACTGGATTATCAAACGACGCTGAATGAACTACAGGACAAAATGACAACCCTCCAACCCAAAAAAGCCTGTGGGGTTGATGGTATCCAAAATTAAATGATACAATATACAGACCACAAATTCCAATTGGCTATACTTAAATTCTTTAACAGCTCTGGCGTATTCCCCAATATCTGATCACCCCAATCCACAAAAGTGGAGACAAATTTGAGCCCAATAACTACGTGGGATATGTGTCAACAGCAACCTTGGGAACATCCTCTGCATTATCATTAACAGCAGACTTACATTTCCTAAGCAAAAACAATGTGCTGAGCAAATGTCAAATTGGCTTTTTACCAAATGACCAAACAACAGACCATGTATTCACCCTGCACACCCTATTTGACAAACAAACCAAAACTAAGGCAACGTCTCATGCTTTGTTTATTTAAAAAAAATGTTTGACTCAATTTGGGATGAGGGCCTGCCATACAAATTTATGGAAAGTGGTGTTGGGTGAAAAACATACAACTTTGTCACGACTTCCGCCAAAGTCGGTTCCTCTCCTTGTTCGGGCGGCGTTCGGCAGTCGACGTCACCGGTCATCTAGCCATCGCCGATCCGCTTTTCATTTTCCATTTGTTTTGTCTTGTTTTCCATCACACCTGGTTTTAATTTGCCCTCATTACTGTTGTTTATTTAACCCTCTGTTTCCCCCATGTCTGTGTGGGGGAATTGTTTGTTGGCATGCCGGTTTACGCCGGGTTTGTATGTTTATTCACCCGTGCTTTGTGGCAGCCGGTAATTTACGTGTATCTAGTACTTTGTACTGCCTCATTTGGTTTTGGGCATTTGTTTCGTGACGCGGTTGCGTTCGGTTTTACATTGCCTAGTAAAGTACTTAGTCAACTCATCTCTGCTCTCCTCCGCCTGATTTCGCTACACCCACCGCATGACAACATTACAAAATCCATGTACACAAACAACAAGAGTGAGGTTAAAATTGGCAAAAAACACACACATTTCTTTCCACAGGGCCGGGGGGGGTGAGACAGAGATGCAGCTTAAGCCCCACCCTCTTCAACATATATTGCAACGAATTGGCGAGGGCACTAGAACAGTCTGCAGCACCCGGCCTCACCCTACTAGAATCTGAAGTTCTAGGGATCGGTGGGACGCTAGCGTGCCACCTAGAACAACATCCGGTGAAATTGGAGTGCAACAAAATCAAAATACAAAATCGTAATTTTAAACATTAATGAAAATACAAGTGTCATACATGATTCTTTAGCTTAGGATCTTGGTAATCGAACCGCGTTGTCCAATTTACAATAGGCTTTACGGCAAAAGCAGAACATTCGATTGTCTGAGGACAGCGCCCCACTTCCAAAATATTATTCAAACCAGCACAGGCTTTACAAAGTCAAATATAGCGATAAAATAAATCACTTACCTTTGAAGATCTTCCTCTGTTTGCAATCACAAGGGTCCCAGCTACAACATGAATGGTTGTTTTGTTCGATAAAGTCCTTCTTTATAACCCCAAAAAGTATGTTTAGTTGGCGCGTTTTATTCAGTAATCCACCCATTCAACTCGTTCAACATGCAGACAAAGGTATCCCCAAAAAATACCGGTAAACTTCATCCAAACAAGTCAAACAATGTTTCTAATCAATCCTCAGGCACCACCCTAATATGTAAATAAACGATACAATTTAAGACGGAATGTAGTATGTTCAATACCGGAGATAAATAACAAAGAGCGCGTCCTCATTCACACGCACCAAAACAGTAGTGTCCACTTCATGGGCCACCTGGAAAAACAACAATATCTTGTTCATTTTTCAAAAAACAAGCCTGAAACCTTGTATAAAAACTGTTGACATCCAGTGGAAGCCATAGGTACTGCAACCTGGGCGCTATTTATTTTTAAATTGAATAGGCCAGCATAGGCATAGTCTGGGAGCTAAAAAATAAACAATTTGGATAGATTTTCCTCTGGTTTTCGTCTGCCATATCAGTTCTGTTATACTCACAGACATTATTTTAACTGTTTTCTATCCAAAACTAACCAAATTATATGCATATCCTAGCTTCTGGACCTGAGTAACAGGCAGACTCTCCGTACTTCCGAACACTGCCCCCTAGCCTTAAGAGGTTAAATGTCTACTGTTTGCTGATGATCTGGTGCTTCTGTCACCAACCAAGGAGGGCCTACAGCAGCACCTAGATCTTCTGCACAGATTCTGCCAGACCTGGGCCCTGAAAGTAAATCTCAGTAAGACAAAAATACAAATTCCATCTAGACGCTGCTGCCCTAGAGCACACAAAAAACTGTACATACCTTGGCCTAAACATCAGCGCCACAGGTAACTTACACAAAGCTGTGAACGATCTGAGAGACAAGGCAAGAAGAGCCTTCTATGCCATCAAAAAAAACATAAAATTCGACATACCAATTAGGATCTGGCAAAAAATACTTGAATCAGTTATAGAACCCATTGCCCTTTATCGTTGTGAGGTCTGGGGTCCACTCACCAACCAAGAATTCACAAAATGGGACAAACACCAAATTGAGACTCAGCAAAAATGTCCTCTGTGTACAATGTAAAACAATAAATTATGCATGCAGAGCAGAATTAGGCCGATACCCACTAATTATCAAAATCCAGAAAAGAGACGTTACAGTTTTTGCCTATTGCTTACACACTTTTTGCAGAATTTGGCTCATTATGTCAAAACTCAACACACAAGCCAATCAGACATAGTACTTGGAGATTACAGTTTTTCTCATTTGCTAAGACACACTAAATGAAACTGAGATCCGCTTGATCTTCATCATCACATTTTTAGCACAGCAGAAGTCTTCTCTTGCAAATGTTTTAACACTTTTTCATTTGTTTCACACATTTTTCACACCCTTTGTCAAAACAGTTACATCTGATCTCATTGAAAGACCCCGAACTCTATTGGATTCACTGTGTTGAACAAAAGGAAAACATCTATTCACAGCTGATAGAAAGTACCTGCATAATTATAAATCTCTATGCACCTGTGTGAAACTCATTTGCACAACTCTTCAATCAGCAATCAGTCCTCATCCATCTATAAAAGATGCCACCTCTGTGTTGCTATTTGCAAGCATGGATCAAAGAGGCCATAGGCACAGAAGGAGACCAAGAGGCCATGGCAGAGGGGCCCGAGGAAGAGGAGTTTGTATGCGTGGTGGAGGAGCTGCAGCAGCAAGAGGACGAAATCGAGCTCAAGTTTCAAATGAAATTCGGGCAACAATTATTGACCATGTCATCAATCATGGCTTGTCCTTCAGAGAGGCTGGACAAAGGGTCCAGCCCATTCTGAGTCGAGCACTGTGGCATCTATTGTCAGGCTTTTTCGGAATGAGAACAGGTAATTCACAGTGTTACTGTAATGTATACCACTGTGTATTTCAGCTTTACTGTATTGCCCTGTTAGCAGAACAAACTGTGTCTACAGTAATGCAGATGTTTTATCAATCCCATTTATGTGACTGTCATACAGTAATGTCAATTTTGACATGCTTTTTGCTTTTACTTTATAGAATCCACACATTACCACACACTGGTGGCAGAGGAAAGATATTTAGTATTGAACAGGAGTCTGCCATTGTAGATATGGTAGTGGCAAAGAATGCAATCAGACTGCGTGACATCCAGGCAGCAGTAATTGCAGATCAGGGGAGCATTTAGAAATATAAACAGTGTGAGTTTGGCAACTATAGATTGAGTCCTTAAACGAAACCATGTCAGAATGAAGCAGCTGTACAGAGTTCCATTTCAAAGAAACTCTGACATCGTCAAGGAGGCACGATTCCAGTATGTGCAGGTACAGATTTTTTTATTGTAATACCTTGTTTACCATAGTTACATGCAACTGGAATAATTTGCTTTATGAATTTGCTCTTTTTCTTAGAGAATAATGGAGCTTGAAGCTGAAGGGGCACATCACAAATTCATTTTTGTGGATGAAGCCGGCTTCAACCTCTGTAAAGTGAGGAGACGTGGGAGGAACATCATTGGGCAGAGGGCCACTGTCACAGTGCCAGGTCAGAGGGGTGCCAATATCACCATGTGTGCTGCCATCTCCAATGATGGGGTCCTTTGCCACATACCAACTATTGGCCCATACAATACAGAACGCCTCATCACATTTCTTGATGCATTGAAAGAAATACTGATTCCACCCGAAAAGAGAGGGCTGTTGAGGCCTGGCATGACTCTGTATGTCATAATTTGGGACAATGTGGCTTTCCACCACTCTCGCCTTGTGAATGAATGGTTTGCAGCACAGCCTCGTATTATGATGCAATTCTTCCCTGCATACTCGCCTTTTCTGAACCCAATCGAGGAGTTCTTCTCTGCTTGGAGGTGGAAGGTGTATGATCACCGGCCATATGAACAGATGCCCCTCCTGAAGGCAATGAATGCTGGTTGCCTGGCAATAGGTGGACTGCCAGGGATGGATACGCCATGCAAGGAGATATTTCCCTCGGTGCATTGCAAGGGAAAACATTCAATGCGATGTTGATGAGAACCTGTGGCATAATCGTCAAGAACGAATGGACTAAATGTGAAAGATAAAATATATATATATATTTTTTTGAAAGGTATTTCCACCCATAAGTTTCCTTTGGTAGCTTTTATTTTCCGGTATCCATTTGAGTTTGTAAAGTATCATATTTCAAATTGATGGATGTATTTTGTTGTCCATTGTGTAATGATTGATTGAAAGAATAAATTAATTTGACCACAAGTTGTGGTGTTTGATGGAAATATTTGCTTATGTTGTATGTTTTTAATGTTTTGTGAGTGTTAGAGCATTTTGCTAACAAAATGAGTCCTTTTGGCCATTGAGCTTCAGTTTTATCCTGTGTGTTAACTGTTTTGAAAATGTGATGTCAGAGTGGGCAAATGTGTTTAAGCAATCGAGAAACTGTAACAACTCACATACATGCCAAAATGAAACACTGCAATCAAAACTCAACACTCCTTTCTAAAAATTAAATTCTTGCAACAAAACCATACACACAAGCAACTTTTGAATTACTCTTTCATATCACCAGCAACACACTGATGGGCTTTATATAAAACACTGCAGTCTTTGTGTTTCTATTTTTATTGTCATTTTCTCAGACTCAGTCTTCTGTAAAACTCAAAAGTAGAATTTCTGCAGTAATCAAACAGTATTTACAAAAATCTAATTTAGCAACAAAACAAAATTAAACAAAACAATTACTGGATAAATTGCTATTGGGGGGGGAAAAAACCTATACTTGTTTTGTGTGTGTGTGTGCGTGCGTGGTGGGGGGCGGGGGGGCTTATGGATCACGCCTTCTGTTCGGATCTGGCCACAAGACCTCGTCAACATCACAGGCGATGTCCTCGCGGGCTAGGCATCGCGGAAAATATCGCCTTGTGTGCCGAATCCACCCTTGGATTGATCCCACCTCAATGTCTCCACATGCCTCTTCCATTGCTTGCAGAAGAGTCATGCGGGCATGTGGTTGCCGATCATATACTTTCCACCGCCACGCTGAAAATAATTCCTCGATTGCATTTAGAAAGGGGCTGTAAGGGGGCAGGTATAAAACGGTGAAATGATTATGGTTGTTGAACCAATCTCGGATCAGAGCAGCCCGGTGGAAACTAACATTATCCCAGATGACAACAAACCTGGGCTGCTGTGGTCTGTCCTGCACAACTGCATGTAGTGCATCTAGAAATGCAATGATCTGTCCTGTATTGTAGGGACCTAGAGTGGCATGATGATGCAGGACTCCTTGGACACTAATTGCAGCACACAAGGTGATATTTCCCCCACGCTGCCCAGGGACATTTACAACAGCCCTTTGTCCAACTACGTTACGGCCCCGACGCCTGGTTTTGGCCAGATTGAAGCCTGCCTCATCCACGTAGATGAACTCATGCGGCAGTTCGGCGGCATCAAACTCCAGAACTGTCTGTAACAGAAAATATTGAATAGTGTTACTGAAAACACATACAGTAACTACAATGTCTATATTTTCACACAAGTAGGGGCTGGGTTGGCTGAGTATAGACAAAAACTACAAGCTACAGGCAGGGCAGGTGGCAGCATAAACCCTCATTCCCACATCACAATATATAGTATGTAAAGTAAAGTGACACATACCTGCACATAATCATGGCGCAGATCCTTGACCCTGACACTGTTCCTCTCAAATGGCACCCTGTACAGCTGCTTCATTCTGAAGTTATGTTTCTGTAGGATGCGACTTAGTGTAGAAATGCTGACCCTGTTGATATTGTTGAATTCATTTCCATTTGCAATTATGCGTTGTTGCAACTCACAAAGTCGGACTGCATTATTTTCTCGCACCATTTCAATGATGGCAAGCTCTTGTTGTTGAGTGAAGAGCCGTTCCCCTTACACCTTGAGGAGGTCGTCCAACCATTCTGTAGAAAATGCCACCACAAGATGTCATTGGTTAGGTTATTTTTCACATACTGTACTTTCAAACTGTACACAGTACTGCAACATCACAATGGTATTCCTTTACATATACAGTACTTCACAGCACTACCCATTTTTGTATAGTATAGTTAGTACAGTAATACTGTAATATGATACAGAATCATGTGACACATACAGTAGGTACAGTCTGGAGTAGAAACTTGAAGATATACCTGTTCTCCAGTCGGAATGTCCTTATTATCGATGCTACTGTGTAGCGACTGAGGTTAGGTGGACTCTTTGCCCAGCCTCCCTCATGGACAGGCCATGATTTATCACATGGTCCACCAGAGTAGCCCTGATGTCATCTGATATACGTCTCCGCACTGGTCCTCGTCCTCTTCCACGTCCTCTTCCACATCCGACTCCTCTCTCTCTTTGTCCTCCTCTTACTCTGACTCTCATTGCCTCCATGCTTGCAAAGTTCTAAAAATGGCTTACCTGAGGCCTATTTGTAGTGCTAAGGCTCAGACTGATTGGTGTTCTGTTTTCTGTGCAAGTGTTTTCAGGTGTGTATGTAAGTGCATACAATTGCCAGATGAGTTTTGCATTTTGAACAGAGTGTTTTCCCAATGATAACAGGTGATTTCGTTTTTGAACAAAGTGTCTAATGTAAGAAAACGTGTGTAGTGTTTCGCAATAAGTGTGTTACAGAATTGCAAACAAAGTGCAAACTTGACATTGTGTTTAAGCTATGGTTACACTGTGTTTAAGGTATGCTACAAGAAGTTTAGGTGTTGAGGCTTTGGTCTAAGCATTCGGTTTTAGTGTGTAAGCAATGGGCAAAAACTGTAAATTCTACAACCACCTAAAAGGAAGCGATTCCCAAACCTTCCATAACAAAGCCATACCCTACAGAGAAATGCACCTGGAGAAGAGTCCCCTAATCAAGCTGATCCTGTTCACAAACACAAACAGACCCCACAGGCAAAAAGGACAGCAACACAATTAGACCCAACCAAATCATGAGAAAACAAAAATATAATTACTTGACACATTGGAAAGAATTTATGAAAAAAACTGAGCAAACTAGAATGCCATTATTTGGCCCTAAACAGAGTACACAGTGGCAGAATACCTGACCACCGTGACTGACCGAAAATTAAGGAAATCTTTGACTATGTACAGACACAGTGAGCATAGCCTTGCTATTGAGAAAGGCCGCCTAAGGAAGACTTGGCTCTCATATCTATTTGGTGAAATACCACCAGCAGCAAGATTTGAGACCTGTTGCCTCAAAAAAAGGGCAACCAGCATTGTAAATACAACCTGTATTTATTATTATTTATTTTGCCTTTTGTAATTGAACTATTTGCACATCATTACAACACTGTATCTATTTTAAATGTCTTTATTCTTTTGGAACTCTATTGAGTGTAATGTTTTCTGTACATTTTTTATTGTTCATTTCACTTCATCTATCGCACTTGCTTTGACAATGTAAACATATTTATCCCATGCCAATAAAGCCCTGAAATTGACATTTTGAGAGATAGATAGATAGAGAGATAGAGAGATAGATAGATAGAGCAATATAGATAACTAGATGGCAGACAGATGTAGTGGAATATGATCCAATAAAGGAGAAAAGGTAGATTGAGCATTCTGTGGCTGAGTGAACTGATCAGTTGAGTGAACTGATCAGCGGAGTGAACTGATCAGCGGAGTGAACTGATCAGCGGAGTGAACTGATCAGCGGAGTGAAGCATGTTGTTGTGTTGGTGTGTGGTGTGTGGTGTGTTGTGTGGTGTGTTGGTGTGTGTTGGTGTGTGGTGTGTGGTGTGTGGTGTGTTGTGTGTGTGTGTGTGTGTGTGTGTGTGTGTGTGTGTGGTGTGTGGTGTGTTGTTGTGTTGGTGTGTGTTGGTGTGTGGTGTGTGGTGTGTTGTTGTGTTGGTGTGTGGTGTGTTGGTGTGTTGGTGTGTGGTGTGTGGTGTGTTGTTGTGTTGGTGTGTGTTGGTGTGTGGTGTGTGTGGTGTGTTGTGTGTTGGTGTGTTGGTGTGGTGTGTGTTGGTGTGTGGTGTGTTGGTGTGTTGGTGTGTTGGTGTGTGGTGTGTGGTGTGTTGTTGTGTTGGTGTGTGTGTGTGTGTGTGTGTGTGTGTGTTGGTGTGTGTGGTGTGTGGTGTGTTGTGTGTGTGGTGTGTGGTGTGTTATTTGTGTTGGTGTGTGGTGTGTTGTGTGTTGGTGTGTGTGTGTGTGTGTGGTGTGTTGTGTGTGTGTGTGTGTGTGTGTGTGTTGGTGTGTGGTGTGTGTGTGTGTGTTGGTGTGTGTGGTGTGTGTTGGTGTGTGGTGTGTGTGTGTTGGTGTGTGTGTGTTGTGTGTGTGGTGTGTGTGTGTGTGTGTGTGTGTGTGTTGGTGTGTGGTGTGTGGTGTGTGTGTGTGTGTGTTGGTGTGTGTGGTGTGTGTGTTGTGTTGGTGTGTGGTGTGTGTGTGTGTTGGTGTGTTGGTGTGTGTGTGTGTGTGTTGGTGTGTGGTGTGTGTGGTGTGTTGTTGTGTGGTGTGTTGTTGTGTTGTTGTGTGTTGGTGTGTTGTTGTGTTGGTGTGTGGTGTGTGTTGGTGTGTTGTTGTGTTGGTGTGTGGTGTGTGTTGGTGTGTGGTGTGTTGTTGTGTTGGTGTGTGGTGTGTTGTTTTGTTGGTGTGTGGTGTGTGGTGTGTTGTTGTGTTGGTGTGTGTTGGTGTGTTGTTGTGTTGGTGTGGTGTGTGGTGTGTTGTTGTGTTGGTGTGTGGTGTGTTGTTGTGTTGGTGTGTGGTGTGTGGTGTGTGGTGTGTGTTGGTGTGTGTTGTGTGTTGGTGTGTGTTGGTGTGTGGTGTGTTGTGCTGTTGGTGTGTGGTGTGTTGTTGTGTTGGTGTGTGTTGTGTGTTGGTGTGTTGGTGTGTGGTGTGTGGTGTGTTGTTGTGTTGGTGTGTGGTGTGTTGTTGTGTTGGTGTGTGTTGGTGTGTGGTGTGTGTTGGTGTGTGGTATGGTGTGTTGTTGTGTTGGTGTGTGGTGTGTTGTTGTGTTGGTGTGTGGTGTGTTGGTGTGTTGGTGTGTTGGTGTGTTGGTGTGTGGTGTGTGGTGTGTTGGTGTGTTGGTGTGTTGTGTGTGGTGTGTGTTGGTGTGTGTTGTGTGTTGGTGTGTTGGTGTGTGTTGGTGTGTGGTGTGTTGTTGTGTTGGTGTGTGGTGTGTTGGTGTGTTGGTGTGTGGTGTGTGTTGGTGTGTTGGTGTGTTGTTGTGTTGGTGTGTGGTGTGTGGTGTGTTGTTGTGTTGGTGTGTGTTGGTGTGTGGTGTGTGGTGTGTTGGTGTGTTGGTGTGTGATGTGTGGTGTGTGTGTTGTGTGTTGGTGTGTGTTGGTGTGTGGTGTGTTGTTGTGTTGGTGTGTGGTGTGTTGTTGTGTTGGTGTGTGTTGTGTGTTGGTGTGTTGGTGTGTGGTGTATGTTGGTGTGTTGGTGTGTGGTGTGTTGTTGTGTGGTGTGTTGTTGTGTTGTTGTGTGTTGGTGTGTTGTTGTGTTGGTGTGTGGTGTGTGTTGGTGTGTTGTTGTGTTGGTGTGTGTTGGTGTGTGGTGTGTGTTGGTGTGTGGTGTGTTGTTGTGTTGGTGTGTGGTGTGTTGTTGTGTTGGTGTGTGGTGTGTGGTGTGTTGTTGTGTTGGTGTGTGGTGTGTTGTTGTGTTGGTGTGTGGTGTGTGGTGTGTTGTTGTGTTGGTGTGTGGTGTGTTGGTGTGTTGGTGTGTGGTGTGTGGTGTGTGTTGGTGTGTGTTGTGTGTTGGTGTGTGTTGGTGTGTGGTGTGTTGTGCTGTTGGTGTGTGGTGTGTTGTTGTGTTGGTGTGTGTTGTGTGTTGGTGTGTTGGTGTGTGGTGTGTGGTGTGTTGTTGTGTTGGTGTGTGGTGTGTTGTTGTGTTGGTGTGTGTTGGTGTGTGGTGTGTGTTGGTGTGTGGTATGTGGTGTGTTGTTGTGTTGGTGTGTGGTGTGTTGTTGTGTTGGTGTGTGGTGTGTTGGTGTGTTGGTGTGTTGGTGTGTTGGTGTGTGGTGTGTGGTGTGTTGGTGTGTTGGTGTGTGGTGTGTGGTGTGTGTTGGTGTGTGTTGTGTGTTGGTGTGTTGGTGTGTGTTGGTGTGTGGTGTGTTGTTGTGTTGGTGTGTGGTGTGTTGGTGTGTTGGTGTGTGGTGTGTGTTGGTGTGTTGGTGTGTTGGTGTGTGGTGTGTGGTGTGTTGTTGTGTTGGTGTGTGGTGTGTGTGTTGTGTGTTGGTGTGTGTTGGTGTGTGGTGTGTTGTTGTGTTGGTGTGTGGTGTGTTGTTGTGTTGGTGTGTGTTGTGTGTTGGTGTGTTGGTGTGTGGTGTATGTTGGTGTGTTGGTGTGTGGTGTGTTGTTGTGTGGTGTGTTGTTGTGTTGTTGTGTGTTGGTGTGTTGGTGTGTTGTTGTGTTGGTGTGTGTTGGTGTGTGGTGTGTGTTGGTGTGTTGGTGTGTGTGGTGTGTGTGGTGTGTGTTGTGTGTTGGTGTGTTGGTGTGTGTTGGTGTGTTGGTGTGTTGGTGTGTGGTGTGTTGTTGTGTGGTGTGTTGTTGTGTTGTTGTGTGTTGGTGTGTTGTTGTGTTGGTGTGTGGTGTGTGTTGGTGTGTTGTTGTGTTGGTGTGTGTTGGTGTGTGGTGTGTGTTGGTGTGTGGTGTGTTGGTGTGTGGTGTGTTGTTGTGTTGGTGTGTGGTGTGTGGTGTGTTGTTGTGTTGGTGTGTGGTGTGTTGTTGTGTTGGTGTGTGGTGTGTGGTGTGTGTTGGTGTGTGGTGTGTTGTGCTGTTGGTGTGTTGTGTGTTGTTGTGTTGGTGTGTGTTGTGTGTTGGTGTGTTGGTGTGTGGTGTGTGGTGTGTTGTTGTGTTGGTGTGTGGTGTGTTGTTGTGTTGGTGTGTGTTGGTGTGGTGTGTGTGTTGGTGTGTGGTATGTGGTGTGTTGTTGTGTTGGTGTGTGGTGTGTTGTTGTGAAGGTGTGTGTTGGTGTGTGTTGGTGTGTGTTGTGTATTGGTAGAGGTGGCAGTGTATGGGTGGACGGGACGGGGGCACCAGTTTGGGGCATGTGTCCCCAGCGTGGGGCCAGAGCGGGCCTGGTGCCAGCCAGCTGGAGGCCCAATCTGTCGTGGGGGTCCGCTGCATGGCGGAGGGAGCACAGGCGAACCCACGGCGCCCGACCATTTGCCCCTCTGCCCCTCTGGGCGGGACGTGCCGCTTGGCAGGCCGCAGCCGGGGTCTGACAGCTCAACACAGCCTGCACGGCATGGGGCCGAGGTGGGGAGGAGGGCAGCGGGTCTGGAGGTGGCCGTTACAGCGGCGGGCAGACTGACAGGCAGGCAGGCAGCAGCTTCCTAGTCCAGGCAAACTGCCAACTCACCGCTAGTGAGATGGGGGGGATAGGGTAAAGAGAGAGAAAGAGAGAGGGATAGAAAAAGAGGGGGACACAGACAGGGAACACAACAATACAGGCCAAGTAACTAAAAAAGTTACTAAATCTACTTTGATATGCTTGGCCGGATGGCAGAGAGAGGACATGGCAGGTCTGTCAGGCTGTGTTAATATACGTGTGTGATACAAGCAACTTGCATCCTCCGCCCACCTGAGGATCTCTCCTTTTCAGCCATCCATTTCCTGTTTGAGCAGAGTCACTAGTAAACTGAAAGCCATCAATCCAGCGAGATTTAAGTGACAAGTGGGATTTTGTACCCTTTCCACTCCTGCTTGTGCCATTAGTTTTTTGTTGTTGTTGCGTTACTGTAATGTAACAACTGCGTAAAAGTTTGTGATGACCTGTCTATCACACTCTGGTAATGGCTGAAATGGCTTTTCCCGTTGCATCTATAAGAACGCGTCGTCAGCGATTTAACACACCGTCTCGACAGTTACGTCACAAGAAAGAGAAGAAAGATTATTTTGATGGGTGTTGATTATTATAATTTTTTTTGCGTAATTGTAAAAAAAAAAGCCATGATTTAATACAGTTGAAGTGTTTACCAATTAGATGCGCTGAACTGAAAGCAACTTCTGAAAATGAACACTGGGATGTCAGTGACATTGTGTCTGATCTCACAATGTAACGGTATGTATAGAGGTGTAATCTAGAGACAAACAGGTGATTGTTAATCTGAGGTATCCTGCTATTGACACACATGTTGAATTACAGTACGTAACTGAACATAACAACAACAGTAATGAATAATTAACAGCGGCAGAAAGCGCAGGTATACGTAGAGACAGAGTACGTTTTTGGTGGTTGAAGCCCTTGTCATCTCTTTATGTTAATGCGTTAATGTCTGCAAATACACCCAGTGTATTTACGCAAATTAGGCAAAAATATTTTCTTTATTTTATCAAAAAGTATTTAAAAAAAAATACCTGATCTACTAAGAAAATGTATATATGAGTGAATTATAAGAAAAGCGTAAAATTTTGAATAAATTGAATACCTGAATTCACACCAAAATGCCTGAACTTCATTCAGTTAGTGTCTGTGCTAGTACAGTGTTTTATTTGATATAATTCAGTACATATCAGATTGATTTGAAAAATTGCGCTGAGACTTGATTTTTCTACATCAAATGGATGCCAAACAAAAAAACTAATCTTTCAAAGTTGAACAAAACAATACAACTTTCTTCTAACAACTTCTAACAATTTACACTAAAAACTAAAAACACATTCACTGGAAGACCTGTGCAGACGCAAAGGTTCGGTAAAATCTCCCTCAGTTTAATACGGGTCAAAGTATTCCAAAAAGACTCAGTGTTGATGGGGAGGTCAGCTGTGACATGGCAACTTGAGTAATGGGGAGGTCAGCTGTGACATGGCAACTTGAGTAATGGGGAGGTCAGCTGTGACATGGCAACTTGAGTAATGGGGAGGTCAGCTGTGACATGGCAACTTGAGTAATGGGGAGGTCAGCTGTGACATGGCAACTTGAGTAATGGGGAGGTCAGCTGTGAACTGGCAACTTGAGTAATGGGGGGGTCAGCTGTGACATGGCAATTTGAGTAATGGGGGGGTCAGCTGTGACATGACAACTTGAGTAATTGGGTGTCAGCTGTGACATGGCAACTTGAGTAATGGGGGTCAGCTGTGACATGGCAACTTGAGTAATGGGGAGGTCAGCTGTGACATGACAGCTTGAGTAATGGGGAGGTCAGCTGTGACATGGCAACTTGAGTAATGGGGGTTCAGCTGTGACATGACAACTTGAGTAATTGGGGGTTCAGCTGTGACATGGCAACTTGAGTAATTGGGGGTCAGCTGTGACATGGCAACTTGAGTAATGGGGGGTCAGCTGTGACATGACAACTTGAGTAATGGGGAGGTCAGCTGTGACATGGCAACTTGAGTAATGGGGAGGTCAGCTGTGACATGACAACTTGAGTAATGGGGAGTTCAGCTGTGACATGACAACTTGAGTAATGGGGAGGTCAGCTGTGACATGGCAACTTGAGTAATGGGGAGGTCAGCTGTGACATGACAACTTGAGTAATGGGGGTCAGCTGTGACATGGCAACTTGAGTAATGGGGAGGTCAGCTGTGACATGGCAACTTGAGTAATGGGGAGGTCAGCTGTGACATGACAATTTGAGTAATGGGGGGGTCAGCTGTGACATGACAACTTGAGTAATGGGGAGGTCAGCTGTGACATGGCAACTTGAGTAATGGGGAGGTCAGCTGTGACATGACAACTTGAGTAATGGGGAGGTCAGCTGTGACATGGCAACTTGAGTAATGGGGAGGTCAGCTGTGACATGACAACTTGAGTAATGGGGAGGTCAGCTGTGACATGGCAACTTGAGTAATTGGGTGTCAGCTGTGACATGGCAACTTGAGTAATGGGGAGGTCAGCTGTGACATGGCAACTTGAGTAATGGGGAGGTCAGCTGTGACATGACAACTTGAGTAATGGGGAGGTCAGCTGTGACATGGCAACTTGAGTAATGGGGAGGTCAGCTGTGACATGACAACTTGAGTAATGGGGAGGTCAGCTGTGACATGGCAACTTGAGTAATTGGGTGTCAGCTGTGACATGACAACTTGAGTAATTGGGTGTCAGCTGTGACATGACAACTTGAATAATTGGGTGTCAGCTGTGACATGGCAACTTGAGTAATTGGGGGTCAGCTGTGACATGGCAACTTGAGTAATTGGGTGTCAGCTGTGACATGACAACTTGAGTAATGGGGAGGTCAGCTGTGACATGGCAACTTGAGTAATGGGGGGGTCAGCTGTGACATGACAACTTGAGTAATGGAGGGGTCAGCTGTGACATGACAACTTGAGTAATGGGGAGGTCAGCTGTGACATGACAACTTGAGTAATGGGGAGGTCAGCTGTGACATGACAGCTTGAGTAATGGGGAGGTCAGCTGTGACATGACAGCTTGAGTAATGGGGAGGTCAGCTGTGACATGGCAACTTGAGTAATGGGGAGGTCAGCTGTGACATGACAGCTTGAGTAATGGGAGGTCAGCTGTGACATGACAACTTGAGTAATGGGAGGTCAGCTGTGACATGGCAACTTGAGTAATGGGGGTCAGCTGTGACATGACAACTTGAGTAATGGGGGTCAGCTGTGACATGGCAACTTGAGTAATGGGGGGTCAGCTGTGACATGGCAACTTGAGTAATGGGGGTCAGCTGTGACATGGCAACTTGAGTAATGGGGAGGTCAGCTGTGACATGACAACTTGAGTAATGGGGAGGTCAGCTGTGACATGGCAACTTGAGTAATGGGGGGTCAGCTGTGACATGGCAACTTGAGTAATGGGGGTCAGCTGTGACATGGCAACTTGAGTAATGGGGGGTCAGCTGTGACATGGCAACTTGAGTAATGGGGAGGTCAGCTGTGACATGGCAACTTGAGTAATGGGGAGGTCAGCTGTGACATGGCAACTTGAGTAATGGGGAGGTCAGCTGTGACATGGCAACTTGAGTAATTGGGTGTCAGCTGTGACATGGCAACTTGAGTAATGGGGGGGTCAGCTGTGACATGGCAACTTGAGTAATTGGGTGTCAGCTGTGACATGGCAACTTGAGTAATTGGGTGTCAGCTGTGACATGGCAACTTGAGTAATTGGGTGTCAGCTGTGACATGGCAACTTGAGTAATTGGGTGTCAGCTGTGACATGGCAACTTGAGTAATTGGGTGTCAGCTGTGACATGACAACTTGAATAATTGGGTGTCAGCTGTGACATGGCAACTTGAGTAATTGGGTGTCAGCTGTGACATGACAACTTGAGTAATTGGGTGTCAGCTGTGACATGACAACTTGAATAATTGGGTGTCAGCTGTGACATGGCAACTTGAGTAATTGGGTGTCAGCTGTGACATGACAACTTGAGTAATTGGGTGTCAGCTGTTACATGGCAACTTGAGTAATTGGGTGTCAGCTGTGACATGACAACTTGAATAATTGGGTGTCAGCTGTGACATGGCAACTTGAGTAATTGGGTGTCAGCTGTGACATGACAACTTGAGTAATTGGGTGTCAGCTGTTACATGGCAACTTGAGTAATTGGGTGTCAGCTGTGACATGACAACTTGAATAATTGGGTGTCAGCTGTGACATGACACCTTGAGTAATTGGGTGTCAGCTGTGACATGACAACTTGAGTAATTGGGTGTCAGCTGTGACATGACACCTTGAGTTTGAAAAAATCTCTACAGTAAGTGAAGTGGATTTACACACGGAAACGGAATTACGGTAATAGAATTACAGTAACATAATCACGGTAATAGTATTTCATCGTGAGTCCTTGATCTGTACTAAACAGAAATGCATAATTATGGATATGAATGTCATTATCTTCATAGTGATGTATCCTAAATAGGTACACAAAGGTAGAGTAGAAATATACAATATCCTCCCTTGCATATTTCAGGATTATTCTACACACTGGCTATTATTTTAATGAGCTCTGCCCCCAAACAAGAACACATTTGGTTGGTCCGTACCAAATCTGGACCAATCATAGATGTCTATGTTTCACAAGTTCGGACATCAAAGTAGAGTAGAGTAGAGCTCAGTAGAGTTCAGTAGAGTTCAGTAGAGTTCAGTAGAGTACAGTAGAGTTCAGTAGAGTTCAGTACAGTAGAGTTCAGTAGAGTTCAGTACAGTAGAGTTCAATAGAGTTCAGTACAGTAGAGTTCAGTTGAGTACAGTCGAGTTCAGTACAGTACAGTAGAGTTCAGTACAGTACAGTAGAGTTCAGTAGCGTACAGTAGAGTTCAGTAGAGCTCAGTAGAGTTCAGTTGAGTACAGTATAGTACAACACAGCACAGAATAGTAGAGTACAGTACAGTAGAGTTCAGTAGAGTACAGTAGAGTTCAGTACAGTACAGTAGAGTTTAGTACAGTACAGCAGAGTTCAGTAGCGTACAGTAGAGTTCAGTAGAGTACAGTATGTGTGAGTATATTACAGTCGAGTAGAGTTCAGTAGCGTACAGTAGAGTTTAGTAGCGTACAGTAGAGTTCAGTAGAGTACAGTATGTGTGAGTATATTATAGTAGAGTTCAGTACAGTATAGTACAATACAGTACGTTATAGTGTACTCAACTTTAGTGTGCTCCACTGTACTGTACTCTACTCTGCTGTCCAAACTTGTAAACACAACTGTGGTTTGTGACTACAATGATTTCCCATTGTAGCCAATTAAATTGCAAAAATGATGTTACCATTTTTGTAAAGGAATTTCAAGTTTAAATCACTTAATAATTCAGAAACAAGATTGATATCAATAAAAACACTATAACTAATGTATAGGTATACCTTTAACTGTTACTTCTGTGAACTTTCATTATTCTCCCTCCTCACGAAGGAGAGAAATTAGAAAATAATTTAAAGATATGTGGTTTTTAGTAAAGGAATTTCAAGGCACAAGACAATGTTTCATAAAAATGTATCCAAAACTAAATATATACTGAGTGTACAAAACATTAGGAACACCTAATATTGACTTGAGTGCCCTTTTGTCCTCAGAACAGCCTCAATTCTTCGGGGGCCATGGACTCTACATGGTTGTCTGATGCGTTCCACAAGGATGCTGGCCCATGTGGATTCCAATGCTTCCCACAGTCGTGTCAAGTTGGCTGAATGTCCTTTGGGTGGTTGACCATTCTTGATACACACTGGGAATTGTTAAGTGTGAAAAACCCAGCAGCGTTGCAGTTCTTGACACACTCAAACCGGTGCGCCTGGAACCTACTACCATATCCCGTTCAAAGGCACTTCAATCTTTTGTCTTAAAAATTCACCCTCTGAACCCATGTCTGGGGCGGCAGGTAGCCTAGTGGTTAGAGTGTTGGACTTGTAACCGAAAGGCTGCAAGATCAAATCCCTGATCTGACAAGGTAAAAATCTGTTGTTCTGCTCCTGAACAAGGCAGTTAACCCACTATTCCTAGGCTGTCATTGAAAAGAAGAATTTGTTCTTAACTGACTTGCCTAGTAAAATAAAAAATTTGTTTCAAGGCTTAAAAATCCTTCTATAAACTGTTTTCTCCCCTTCATCTACACTGATTGAAGTGGATTTAACAGGTGACATCAATAAGGGATCATATCTTTCACCTGGAACAGTCTGTGTCATGGAAAGAGCAGGTGTTCCTTTCCCATCTGTTTGACCAGAAATCAAAGCCTATTCCTAAATTTAGGATGGAAAATGTCGGGAAAATGTATATCTACCTTAATTTCTCAAAAATACACTCTTCGCTTTCATTTGACACCCAATTTGACATGTTCCTATGAATGTCACATGTTGGTGCACATGGGTACTTTGACATGGAAATTAAATCTTCATCCATTGTAGTGATACTGCATTAAAGTAATGCAAACAGTTGTTCACAATTTAGTCAGGTTACGGAATGAGAAAGAATGCTAGAATGAGAATGCTAGAATGCTAGAAATAGAATGCTAGAATGGTAGAAAGAGAATGCTAGAATGCTAGAAAGAGAATGCTAGAATGCTAGAAATAGAATGATAGAATGGTAGAAAGAGAATGCTAGAATGCTAGAAAGAGAATGCTAGAAATAGAATGATAGAATGGTAGAAAGAGAATGCTAGAATGCTAGAAAGAGAATGCTAGAATGATAGAAAGAGAATGCTAGAATGCTAGAAAGAGAATGCTAGAATGGTAGAAAGAGAATGCCAGAATGGTAGAATTCTAGAAAGATAATGCTAGAATGCTAGAAAGAGAACGCTAGAATGCTAGAAAGAGAATGCTAGAATGCTAGAAATAGAATGCTAGACCTTGTTTCAAATGTAACAAGAAATAATCCTATTTGTATGCCTAGCAATCAACAAATGTACATTGTTTAAAGACACATTTACAAGTCTGTCACAAATGACAGCTCCAATAAGCCACTTACTGTATGATGATCGACGTGAGAGAGGCTTGTAGAATCATGACTTTTTCAAAAAAGAAAATGTTAATCGTTCGCTGGTAGCGGGTCCTGCGTGCTCTGGGCAACGCTGAGTCTCAAATGAACTAAATTAGTCTAAAGATTTGTTATTTTGACTGAACGAGTCGAACAGATCTGAGTCAGTAAAAAAAGAGCCTAACTTCCCCGTCATAATCCATTGCATTCATTAGAACTGTTTTAAAAACGTTTAACAATTTCGATGAGCGTTGCTAGTGTGTATAGGCAAAGACTTTGATCAGCCTAGACAGGGAGGTAGGAGGTAGTGGAATGAGGACTGACTTCTTCAACAGCTGTCCATGCAACAAACTTTATAAAGAGGCTGCCTGGTTTTCTGTTGAAACCAGCTAGCATTTCGTCACAATGGAGATACCAAGATACAACGGAACATCCTCAAGATAAGAGATGTTATGGTATCAACTTAGAAAACAAGGTGTAGCCTCCTCTCTACCCAGAATCCCATGCTGTATAGCAAGGGTATTTTATTCTTATTACCTTTTTTTAACTAGGCAAGACAGTTAAGAACAAATTTTTATTTTCAATGACGGCCTAGGAACAGTGGGTTAACTGCCTGTTCAGGGGCAGAACGGCAGATTTGTATCTTGTCAGCTCGTGGATTTGAACTTGCAACCTTTCAGTTACTAGTCCAATGCTCTAACCACTGAACTGTCTAATCCCTTGAATAGTTTAAAACTGAAACTATTCTTGTCACGTCCGCCCTTCTCACAAAGAGGAATCCATTACACATTACACTGTGTTATTACGAACAAAGGTGTGTGTGTATGTGTGTGTGTGTACTGTATTTGTGTTTGTGTGTGTGATATTGAGGCTTGGTGCACGCTCTCTCTCTGACAGGTCCGTTTAGCTTGTGATGGACATGAGGGTCATATCAGGGGTTTGTGTATTTTTAGCGGTCACAAGCGTGCCAACGGACAGAGCTACGGATGGAGGGCACGCTGCCTGGCACCATCTGGCAGAGGGCCCCGCTGTTTTTCTGGCACTGTGTTGGCCACTCTCCATTCCCCATTACCCTGGCCCCCACCTACCCCCCTACCCTGGCCTCCACCTACTCCCCTACCGTGGCCTCCACCTACTCCCCTACCCTGGCCTCCACCTACTCCCATACCCTGGCCTCCACCTACCCCCATACCCTGGCCTCCACCTTCCCCCCCTACCCTGGCCTCCACCTACTCCCCTACCCATCCTCCACCTTCCCCTACCCTGGCCTCCACCTACCCTCCTACCCTGGCCCCCACCTACCCCCAACCCTGGCCTCCACCTACCCTCCTACCCTGGCCCCCACCTTCACACCCTACCCTGGCCTCCACCTACTCCCTACCCTGGCCTCCACCTACTCCTCTACCCATCCTCCACCTTCCCCCTACCCTGGCCTCCACCTACCCTCCTACCCTGGCCCCCACCTTCACCCCTACCCTGGCCCCCACCTTCCCCTACCCTGGCCTCCACCTTCCACCCCTCCACCTTCCACCCCAGGCTCAGTAGAGGCTATATAGTATAAACCAGGGGTCATCCAGGCTCAGTGCAGGCTCAGTAGAGGCTATATAGTATACACCAGGGATCATCCAGGCTCAGTGCAGGCTATATAGTATACACCAGGGGTCATCCAGGCTCAGTACAGGCTCAGTAGAGGCTATATATTATACACCAGGGATCATCCAGGCTCTGTGCAGGCTCAGTAGAGGCTATATAGTATACACCAGGGATCATCCAGGCTCTGTGCAGGCTCAGTGCAGGCTATATAGTATACACCAGGGGTCATCCAGGCTCTGTGCAGGCTCAGTAGAGGCTATATAGTGTACACCAGGGATCATCCAGGATCTGTGCAGGCTCATAAGAGGCTAATTCATATACACCAAGACATTTAAATGTTTCCCCTTAAACCACTTGAGTGTTGCTTTAGCAGTACGCTTAGGGTCATTGTCCTGCTGGGAAGTGAACTTCGGTCCCAGTCTCAAACCTCTGGAAGACTGAAACAGGTTTCCCTCAAGAATTTCCCTGTTTTAGTGCCATCCATAATTCATTCAATTCTGACCAGTTTCCCAGTCCCTGCCGATGAAAAACACCCCCACAGCATGATGCTGCCACTACCATGCTTTGTTATGGGCATGATGTTCTCGGGGTGAGGAGAGGTGTTGGGTTTGCCCCAGATATACAGTTTTCCTCGATGGCCAAAAATCTCAATTTTAGTCTCATCTGACCAGAGTACCTTCTTCCATATGTTTGGGGTGTCTCCCACATGTCTTATGGCAAACACCAAACGTGTTGGCGTACTTATTTCTTGAAGCAATGTCTTTTTTCTGGCAACTCTTCCGTAAAGCCCAGCTCTGTACGGCTTAAAGTGGTCCTATGGACATATTCTTCAATCTCCACTGTGGATCTTTGAAGCTCTTTCAGGGTTATCTTGGGTCTCTTTGTTGCCTCTCTGATTAATGCCCTCCTTGCCTGGTCTGTGAGTTTTGGTGGGCGGCCCTCTCTTGGCAGGTTTGTTGTGGTGCCATATTCTTTCCAATCTTTAATAATGGATTTAATGGTGCTCAGTGGGATGTTCAAAGTTTCGGATACTTTTTTATAACCCAACCCTGATCTGCACTTCTCCACAACTTTGTCGCTGACCTGTTTGGAGAGCTCATTGGTCCTCCTTGGTCTTCATGGTGCCACTTGCTTAGTGGTGTTTCAGACTCTGGGGCCATTCAGAACAGGTGTGTATACAGTTGAAGTCGAAGTTTTACATTCATTAAAACTTGTTTTTCAACCACTCCACAAATTTCTTGTAAACAAACTAGTTTTGGCAAGTCGGTTAGGACATCTACTTTGTGCATGACACAAGTACTTTTTCCAACAATTGTTTACAGACAGATTATTTCCTTTAGAATTCACAATTCCAATGGGTCAGAAGTTTACATGCACTAAGTTGACTGTACCTTTAAACAGTTTGGAAAATTCCAGAAAATGATGTAATGCTTTAGAAGCTTCTGATAGGCTAATTGACATCATATGAGTCAATTGGAGGTGTGCCTGTGGAATTATTTCAAAGCCTACCTTCAAATTTGGTGCCTCTTTGCTTGACATCATGGGAAAATCAAAAGAAATCAGCCAAGACCTCAGAAAATAATTTGTAGACAAGTCTGGTTCATCCATGGGAGAAAATTCCAAACGCCTGAAGGTACCACGTTCATCTGTACAAGCAATTGTACACAAGTTTAAACACCATGGGACCACGCAGCCGTCATACCGCTCAGGAAGGAGACGCGTTCTGTCTCCTAGAGATGAACGTACTTTGGTGCGGAAAGTGCAAATCAATCCCAGAACAACAGCAAAGGACCTTGTGAAGATGCTGGAGAAACAGGTACAAAACTATCTATATCCACAGTAAAATGAGTCCTATATCGACATAACCTGAAATTCCACTCCGCAAGGAAGAAGCCACTGCTCCAAAACCGCCATAAAAAAAGCCAGACTACGGTTTGCAACTGCACATGGGGACAAAGATCGTACTTTTTGGAGAAATGTCCTCTGGTCTGTTGAAAGAAAAATATCTGTTTTTGGTGCAGGAGGGACTGGTGCATTTCATAAAATAGGTGGAAGGCTGCCTGAAACGTTTGACCCAAGTTAAACAATTTAAAGGCAATGCTACCGAATACTAATTGAGTGTATGTAAACTTCTGACCCACTGGGAATGTGATGAAAGAAATAAAAGCCGAAATAAATCATTCTCTCTACTATTATTCTGACAATTCACATTCTTAAAATAAAGTGGTGATCCTAACTGACCTAAAACAGGGAATTTTTACTAGGATTAAATGTCAGGAATTGTGAAAAACTGAGTTTAAATGTATTTGGCTAGGGTGTATGTAAACTTCCGACTTCAACTGTGTACTGAGATCATGTGACACTTAGATTGCACACTGGTGGACTTTATTTAACTAATTATGTGACTTCGGAAGGTAATTGGTTACACCTAATCTTATTTAAGGGCTTCATAGCAAATGGGGTGAATATATGTATTTAGATCTACTTTTCTGTAGAGAATTTTTTGAAACAAGCAATTTTTTTTCATTTCACTTCAACAATTTTCACTATTTTGTGTTTGTCCATTACATGAAATCCAAATAAAAGTCCATTTAAACTACAGGTTGTAATGCAACAAAATAGGAAAAACGCCAAGGGGGTGAATACTTTTGCAAGGCATCCAGACTCAGTACAGGCTATATAGTATACACCAGGGGGCATCCAGGCTCAGTACAGGCTATATAGTATACACTAGGGGTCATCCAGGCTCAGTGCAGGCTATATAGTATACACCAGGGGTCATCCAGGCTCAGTACAGGCTATATAGTATACACCAGAGGTCATCCAGACTCAGTGCAGGCTATGCAGAATACACCAGGGGTCATTCAGACCAGGGGGAACACCAATTAAGGTCACAACTAAAACTCAGGGCCGTGCACAGACCTTGTGGGGGGCATGTTGTTCAGACTCAGGGCCGTAGACAGACCTTTTGGGAGGCATGTGGTTCAGACACTCAGGGCCGTAAACAGACCTTTTGGGGGGGATGTGTGGTTCAGACTCAGGTATGTGTACAGACCTTTTTTGGGGGGGGCATGTGGTCAAACAAGCCACCCACCCAGCCAACCACCCACCCAGTGCTAAAAAGAAAGGAATTTTAAATTATTTACTTTTACTTTTTATACTTAAGTATATTTTAACAATTACTATTTACTTATGATACTTAAGTATATTTCAAACCAGAAAAACTTGTATACTTAGTACTCCACTTGATAACTTTCACTTTTACTGGAGTCATTTTCTATTAAAGATATCTTTACTTTTACTCAAGTACGACAATTGGGTACTTTTTTCCACCTCTGTATTTCAGTCAGTAGATGGATTGCCATGACGATCTATAGGCCTGTACTTCGAATGTTCTGTCTGCACCGCGCCATCACGTTGGAGGGCACCCTGACTGCAGAGTACTCGCTGCCAGCCGCGTAGAACTGTTCATCTGAAATATCGTAATAAAATGAACCTGAATATGTTACATCTTCATTCCATAATATTGAAGGCAGCGCGATGTTACAGCTGTTTAATCGTTAGACGTACAACCAGTATCCACCCAAACTAGTCCTATCTGAAATATGAAAATGTTCAACCAAGTCGTCAGGTTGACTATTGTTCTGGCTAAAATGAGTCAGTAGTAGAATGCTAAACGGTGTTCTATATGGACGATAAAGGTTGGCCTACTCTGTTTTTTTGTGCCAGGCAAAACGGGAGGAAATTAAACAAATGATTTGTCACTAATCTAGATGTGCGCGCACGCCTTTGCAAGCCGCTGCTGATGACTGGTCAACAATCACGACGAGCAACTTTTTGGTTCTGAAGTGTAGATGAGAATTTAAGGACGACTCCTGGGCAGAACAACTACGACTATTTGTTTTTTAATACTATACAGTATACAGTACCAGTCAAAGGTTTGGACACACCTACTCATTTAAGGGTTTTTCTTTATTTTTTAAATATTTTCTACATTGTAGTATAATAGCGAAGACATCAAAACTATGAAAAATCACATATGGAATCTTGTAGTAACCCCAAAAAAGTGTTAAACAAATATATTTTATATTTGAGATTCTTCAAAGTAGCCACCCTTTGCCTCGATGACAGCTTTGCAAACTCTTGGTATTCTCTCAACCAGTATACCACCACCTAAAAGGGCACTGTGGAGGCAAGGGCAAAGGGGCATGAGCCCTACACAGGTAGAGCCCTATCTGTGCATGTACGGCCACGTGGCTAGTGTCACTGATTAATAGTTTGTTTTGGGCCAGTACCACACACAAAAAAAGAGGCTATGTTCACAAACACTACACAATAGCCTATACTCAATAATAGACACTGACTGTCTCACTATTAATCGATAAAAACAGTTAGTGGTGCTGGATGAACGTTCATTTTTGGTCCGACCACCACAATAGTGATGAGTAAAATTGGAAGATTATGCACAGTTTCATAGGCCTACCATCTCAAAGTCAACCCTCACCGCTGAGCTGCTTGCTCCTGCCTGTGACTGACTCCTGCGTCTGAGGTTAACACACCCGCAGCGTGACAGTCACCGGGCGCCACTTCACTATCCTTCAGCACAGGTTACACAAGCACACAGCTTTGGTGTCTGTCTCTTTACCTAGTAGCCTACAACTGATGATGCTGGCACACGTCTGATACTTAGCTGTCGTTTCCCAAGGATTTTTCCTCCTAATTCTTTACCATCTTCAAAAAAGTACGTTCAGGACGGGTTGGGGGTGCAATGCTCTGCAAATGTTCAAAACACGCCAGTAGAAAATGCGTGCAGGTCGATGAAGCCTGTGTCTCATGTGTAACTCTTGCGTCCTCTGGTGACCAGATGCTGGAAATACTGGCAGTGGAATCGATGCCTCCTCGATCCACAGCATACAGTCATGCCTGGTGGACATTTTCGACGCTCGGCAGAGGACGTCGAAACAGAGCTGCAGTCGTCTATGTGGATAACTAGAGCATGCATTGGATTCAAATATGGAAAAGAAGAGGTTTAATATCAACCTAGACGACTCTGCCTTCACGAAAGAAAGAGCCCCGGTAAGGACATCGCTAATGTTATAATCACCAGCTATGTCTCAAAGGTGTAGACTAGCTGGCTATTCTAACTAGCCCAGTCTTGTTATCTATCTAGCTAAGTTAGTAGTGCTGACCAAAGCTACAGTACAGTAGAGATGTGTGGTGTCTCGAAACACTCTGGAGATTTGGTTGCAGTTGCAGACAGACAACCAGTCCCTCAAACCTCAGGCGTAGCTGGTCTTTTTGACGTTACTAAAGTCCGCTAGCTAAATGACTAAGATGTACACGTTATTGTAGTTACACCTACAAGGATGGTTTGAAGGTAGCAAGTGGTTGAAAATACAGTTTTCCCGTTGTAGGGGTTTTTGGACCTCCCTATACAATATTCTTAACTTTCCATCTTGGCTTTGATTGTAGAGCGTTGCAATACACATTGCATATGTCATATGTTGGAGAATTGCATGGGCACATGGTTTAATAAAGGCACTCACCTAGGTTCTCTTGCAGGTGAAACCCCTGTTCCAGCCCTCCTCTAAGGCAGGCCAGAGTGCAGCAGCATCATCATCATCATCAACCACTTCTGAGACCACAGCTCAGCCTGCACCCCCGTCTGCTGGCCAACCACTATCCTACGCAGAGTTCATTGTCCAGAGCAAAAGCAATGCACCTCTGCCTTCACGAGTCCCCTCAGCTCCACAGAGAGTGGGGCTGTCCAGGGTGACTGCAGGGACTGCGACAGGGATAGATCCAGAGACTGGTAGTTTGAACCAGGGTCCCGGTCAAGGAGCACAAGGCGGGCCTGATGTGATGTCGTCTTCCTCTGTGCGTTGTGAGAGGCCCCAGGACCAGGCACAGGGGACAAAGGATCCGGGTTCTGGTGGACCACCAGGGGTTACAGAGGGAGAGGAGGGTCAGAGGGCTGGGACTGAGCAGAAGCAGGGGGAGGGTCAAGGGTCAGAGGGCAGCAACATCCTGGGTCATCCTAAACAAGTGGGGTCTGGAAATAGTATCATAGTCAGCCCCAGACAGGTAAGAGTGATGGATGTCAAAAAAAGCTACAGTTGAAAAGTGTCCTACCTAAGTAGCATTCTTACCAACATACTAACTGAATTTAACGTCTTTGTTCAGAGAGACCTTTTACCAATAACTTAGGAAAGCTTTGATGTGTTGTCTTATTACTAATGAATCTTCACACCCTGGTTGTTATTGTGCAGAGAGGAAACCCCATTCTGAAGTTTGTGAGGAGTGTGCCTTGGGAGTTTGGAGAGGTGGTCCCTGACTATGTCCTGGGACAGACTACCTGCGCTCTGTTCCTCAGGTGTGTGTGTGTGTGTGTGTGTGTGTGAGAGAGATGTTTTATGGACTTTCTACTGTGTGTGAGTGATGTGGCCTTTTCTGTTCCACTGAAGCCTGTCATACATGCTCACCTAGTTAGTGAGTAACCGCTAACCACTTTTCTTGTTTTTAATTCTGTGAACCTTTACACCTTCACAGAAGTGTTGCTATGCATGTAACGGCTTCTCTGGAACAAACTATGGTGACATTTGCTAGTCATGTTCTGATGAGTTTCTCACAGTATCTCCCTCTTGTATTTGTGCCTGTTGGTGTTGTCCTGGCCTGTTGGTGTTGTCCTGGCTTGGCTCCTTGTTGGACCGGCAGTCTAAGGTACCACAACCTCAACCCCAACTACATCCACGACCGTCTCAAACTGCTGGGCCAGACCTTCACCCTCAGGGTTCTACTGGTGCTAGTTGATGTGGTGAGACTAGAAAACTGGTCTTTTCTTCTCATTTATTGTTGAGTTGAATTAATAAGAGGTCATGATTACAGTGTAAAAGTACTTTTATACTGATCATTTTTCAGCTTACACGTTGCAGATTTGCCTAATAGCCCACTCTCTCCTGTCCCCACTCTCCTCCCTGGTGGTGTTTTGCAGAAAGACCCTCACCATTCTCTGAAAGAGCTGGCTCGTATCTGCATCATGGCTGACTGCACTCTCATCCTGGCCTGGAGGTAACCCCCTCTCACCCCTGGCCTGGAGGTAACCCCTCTCACCCCTGGCCTGGAGGTAACCCCCTCTCACCCCTGACTATGTAATGACAATGTTTGAGAGTGAAGATTTAAGTTGTAACTTTTTTTTTTTTAACAGTCCAGAGGAGGCGGGGCGTTACCTGGAGACGTACAAGTCCTATGAGAAGAAACCAGCTGATCTGCTGAAGGAACATGTGGAGAAAGACTACCTGTCCAAGGTCTGAGCCGTTATGGGCAATAACCAACAGTCATATTAATACACTGAACAAAAATATAAACGCAACATGTAAAGTGTTTAGTCCCGTGTTTCATGAGCTGAAGTAAAATATCCCAGAAATGTTCCATATGCACTAAAATCTTGTTTCTCCTCAATGTTTTGCACAAATGTGTTTACATCCCTGTTAGTGATCATTTCTCCTCTGCCAAGATAATCCATCCACCTGACAGGTGTAGCCTATCAAGAAGCTGATTAAACAGCATGATCATTACACAGGTGCACCTTGTGCTGGGGACAATACAAGGCCACTCTAAAATGTACAGTTTTGTCACACAACACAGATGTTAAAAGGGAGCGTGCAATTGGCATGCTGACTGCAGGAATGTCCACCAGAGCTGTTGCAAGATAATTGAATGTTAATTTCTCTACCGTTAGCCGGTAGACGCCTCCGACATCGTTTTAAAGAATTTGGCAGTACGTCCAACTGGCCTCACAACCGCAGACCAAGTGTAATCACGCCAGCCCAGGACCTCCACATCCGGCTTCTTCACCTGCGATATCGTATGAGACCAGCCACCCGGACAGCTGATGAAACTGTGGGTTTGCACAATCAAAGAATTTCTGCACAAATCTGTCAGAAACCGTCTCATGGAAGCTGTGTGCTCGTCATCCTCACCAGGGTCTTGATCTGACTGTAGTTTGGCGTTGTAACTCACTTCAGTGGGCAAATGCTCACCTTTGCTGGGCACTGGAGAAGTGGGCTTTTCACAGATGAATCCCAGTTTCATCTTTACCGGGCAGATTCCAGACGTGGCGTGGTGTGGGTGAGCGGTTTGCTGATTGTGAACAGAGTGCCCCACGGTGGCGGTGGGGTTATGGTATGGGCAGGCATAAGTTACGAACACAATTGCATTTTACGATAGCAATTTGAATGCACAGAGATACCGATAACACTCGTTTTAAATAAACATGTCACCCATTTAGCATGTTTGGGATGCTCTGGATCGACTTGTTCGACAGCATATTCCAGTTCGCACCAATATCCAGCAAGAAGGGTGGGACAACATTCCACAGGCCGCAACCAACAGCATGATCAACTCTATGCGAAAGAGATGTTGCACGGCATGAGGCAAATGGTGCTCACACCAGATACCGACTGGTTTTAAATAATAATTTGACGGTATCTGTGACCAACAGATGGATGTTTGTATTCCCAGTCATGTGACAAACAGATTAGGGCCTAATCAATTTATTTATTCATTTCAATTGACTGATTTCCTTTAATGAACTGTAACTCAGTAAAATCTTAGAAATTGTTGCTTTTATATTTTTGTTCAGTGTAAAAACTGTCTATGGTCTAAGCTGCTACAGGGCCATAGCCAACAGTCATATTAATACTACCCGTCTATGGTCTAAGCTGCTACAGAGCCATAGCCAACAGTCATATTAATACTACCTGTCTATGGTCTAAGCTGCTACAGAGCCATAGCCAACAGTCATATTAATACTACCTGTCTAAGCTGCTACATAGCCATAGCCAACAGTCATATTAATACTACCTGTCTAAGCTGCTACAGAGCCATAGCCAACAGGCATATTAATACTACCTGTCTAAGCTGCTACAGAGCCATATCCAACAGGCATATTAATACTACCTGTCTAAGCTGCTACAGAGCCATATCCAACATGCATATTAATACTACCTGTCTATGGTCTAAGCTGCTACAGAGCCATAGCTAACAGGCATATTAATACTACCTGTCTAAGCTGCTACAGAGCCATAGCCAACAGTCATATTAATACTACCTGTCTAAGCTGCTACAGAGCCATAGCCAACAGTCATATTAATACTACCTGTCTAAGCTGCTACAGAGCCATAGCCAACAGTCATATTAATACTACCTGTCTAAGCTGCTACAGAGCCATAGCCAACAGTCATATTAATACTACCTGTCTAAGCTGCTACAGGGCCATATCCAACAGTCATATTAATACTACCTGTCTAAGCTGCTACAGGGCCATAGCCAACAGTCATATTAATACTAACTGTCTAAGCTGCTACAGGGCCATAGCCAACAGTCATATTAATACTACCTGTCTAAGCTGCTACAGAGCCATAGCCAACAGTCATATTAATACTACCTGTCTAAGCTGCTACAGGGCCAACAGGCAAATCAAAATCAAATCAAATCAAATTTTATTTGTCACATACACATGGTTAGCAGATGTTAATGCGAGTGTAGCGAAATGCTTGTGCTTCTAGTTCCGACCATGCAGTAGTATCTAACAAGTAATCTAACAAATTCACAACAACTACCTTATACACACAAGAGTAAAGGAATGAATACGAGTATGTACATATAAATATATGGATGAGCGATGGCTGACCGGCATAGGCAAGATGCAGTAGATGGTATGGAGTACAGTATATACACATATATATGAGATGAGTAATGTAGGATATGTAAACATTATATAAATGGCATTGTTTAAAGTGGCTAGTGATACATTATTTCATCCAATTATAATTATTAAAGTGGCTAGAGATTTGGGTCGATGACCGACGGCATAGGCAAGATACAGTAGATGGTTTAGAGTACAGTGTATACATTTGATATGAGTATGTCGGATACGTAAACATTATATACAAAATTGTTTAAAGTGGCTAGTGATACATTTGTTACATCCAATTCCTATGTATAAAGTGGCTAGAGATTTAAGTCAGTATGTTGGCAGCAGCCACTCAATGTTAGTGATGGCTGTTTAACAGTCTGATGGCCTTGAGGTAGAAGCTGTTTTTCAGTCTCTCGGTCCCAGCTTTGATGCACCTGTACTGACCTCGCCTTCTGGATGATAGCGGGGTGAACAGGCAGTGGCTCGGGTGGTTGTTGTCCTTGATGATCTTTTTGGCCTTTCTGTGACATCGGGTGGTGTAGGTGTCCTGGAGGGCAGGTAGTTTAACCCGGTGATGCGTTGTGCAGTCCTCACTACCCTCTGGAGAGCCTTACGGTTGTGGGCGGAGCAGTTGCCGTACCAGGCGGTGATACAGCCCGACAGGATGCTCTCGATTGTGCATCTGTAAAAGTTTGTGAGTGATTTTGGTGACAAGCCAAATTTCTTCAGCCTCCTGAGGTTGAAGAGGCGCTGTTGCGCCTTCTTTACCACGCTGTCTGTGTGGGTGGACCAATTCAGTTTGTCCGTGATGTGTGCGCCGAGGAACTTAAAACTTTCCACCTTCTCCACTACTGTCCCCTCGATGTGGATAGGGGTGCTCCCTCTCCTGTTTCCTGAAGTCCACGATCATCTCCTTTGTTTTGTTGACATTGAGTGAGAGGTTATTTTCCTGACACCACACTCCGAGGGCCCTCACCTCCTCTCTGTAGGCCGTCTCGTCGTTGTTGGTAATCAAGCCTACCACTGTAGTGTCGTCAGCAAACTTGATGATTGAGTTGGATGCGTGCTTGGCCCACGCAGTCATGGGTAAACAGGGAGTACAGGAGAGGGCTGAGAACGCACCCTTGTGGGGCCCCAGTGTTGAGGATCAGCGGGGTGGAGATGTTGTTTCCTACCCTCACCACCTGGGACCGGCCCGTCAGGAAGTCCAGGACCCAGTTGCACAGGGCTGGGTCGAGACCCAGGGTCTCGAGCTTAATAGCGAGCTTGGAGGGAACTATGGTGTTAAATGCTGAGCTGTAGTCGATGAACAGCATTCTTACATAAGTATTCCTCTTGTCCAGATGGGTTAGGGCAGTATGCAGTGTGATTGCGATTGCGTCGTCTGTGGACCTATTGGGACGGTAAGCAAATTGGAGTGGGTCCAGGGTGTCTGGCAGGATGGAGGTGATATGATCCTTGACTAATCTCTCAAAGCACTTCATGATGACGGAAGTGAGTGCTACGGGCGATAGTCATTTAGCTCAGTCACCTTAGCTTTCTTGGGAACAGGAACAATGGTGGCCCTCTTGAAGCATGTGGGAACAGCAGACTGGGATAGGGACTGATTGAATATGTCCGTAAACACACCAGCCAGCTGGTCTGCGCATGCTCTGAGGACACGCCAGGGATGCCATCTGGGCGGCAGCCTTGCGAGGGTTAACACATTTAAATGTTTTTCTCACATTGGCTGCGGTGAAGGTGAGCCCGCAGGTTTTGGTAGCGGGCGTGTCGGTGGCACTGTATTGTCCTCAAAGCGAGCAAAGAAGTTGTTTAGTTTGTCTGGGAGCAGGGCGTCATGGTCCGCGACGGGCTGGTTTTCTTTTTGTAGTCCGTGATTGACTGTAGACCCTGCCACATTCCTCTTGTGTCTGAGCCATTGAATTGTGACTCTACTTTGTCTCTATATTGACGCTTAGCTTGTTTGATTGCCTTGCGGAGGGAGTAGCTGCACTGTTTGTATTCAGTCATGTTTCCGGTAGCCTTTACCTGGTTAAGCAGTGGTTCGCGCTTTCAGTTTTGCGCGAATGCTGCCATCAATCCATGGTTTCTGGTTGGGGAAGGTTTTGATATTTGCTATGGGTACAACATCACCAATGCATTTGCTAATAAACTCGCTCACCGAATCAGCGTATACATCAATGTTGTTGTCAGATGCTATCCGGAACATATCCCAGTCCACGTGCTCAAGCAATCTTGCAGCATGGAATCAGATTGGTCGGACCAGCGTTGAACAGACCTGAGAACGGGCGTTTCCTGTTTTAGTTTCTGTTTGTAGGCTGGGAGCAACAAAATGGAGTCATGGTCAGACTTGCCGAAAGGAGGCGGAGAATAGCCTTGTATGCATCACGGAAGTTGGAATAACAGTGGTCCAGGATTTTACCAGCCCGGGTGGCACATTCGATATGCTGGTAAAATTTCGGGAGCCTTGTTCTTAAATTAGCCTTATTAAAATCCCCAGCCACAATAAATGCAGCCTCAGGATATGTGGTTTCCAGTTTACATAGAGTCCGATGAATTTCTTTCAGTGCCGTCGATGTATTAGCTTGAGGGGGATGTACACGGCTGTGATTATAATCGAAGAGAATTCTCTTGGTAGATAATGCGGTCTGCATTTGATTGTAAGGAATTCTATGTCAGGTGAACAAAAGGACTTGAGTTCCTGTATGTTGTTATGATCACACCACGTCTCGTTAATCATAAGACACACCCCGCCCTTCTTCTTACCAGAGAGATGTTTGTTTCTGTCGGCGCGATCGTGGAGAAACCAGGTGGCTGTACCGACTCTGATAACGTGTCCTGAGTGAGCCATGTTTCCGTGAAGCAAAGAACGTTGCAGTCTCGAATGTCTCTCTGAAAGGCAACCCTCGATCGGATTCGTCTACTTTGTTGTCAAGAGACTGTACATTGGCGATTAAAATACTGGAGAGGTGCACGATGCGCCCGTCGGCGTAGCTTGACCAAAAGACCGCGCGTTTCCCTCTTCTCCGGCGCCGCCGTTGTTTTGAGTAGCCACGTGCTATCCAGTCTGTTGTTGTGTTTGGGTTAACGAAGGAGAATCCTCTTTGGGAAAGTCGTATTCCTGGTCGTAATGTTGGTAAGTTGACGTTGCTCTTATATCCAATAGTTCCTCCCGGTTGTATGTAATAAAACTTAATATTTTCCGGGGTAACAATGTAAGAAGTAATACATAAAAAAACAAAATACTGCATGGTTTCCTGAGAACGTGAAGCGAGGCTGCCATCTCTGTCGGCGCCGGAAGTCTATTGTATATTAATACTACCTGTCTAAGCTGCTACAGAGCCATAACTAACAGTCATATTAATACTACCTGTCTAAGCTGCTACAGAGCCATAACTAACAGTCATATTAATACTACCTGTCTAAGCTGCTACAGGGCCATAGTCAACAGTCACGTATACAGTACTTTTTTTAATGAGAAGTGTGTTGTTTTTACAGGTGACAGACTGTCTGACCACTGTGAAGTCTGTCAACAAGACTGACTCTATCACTCTCCTGTCAACGTTCTCTGTAAGAGGCTTTCATTATATTGAAATGAACAGTACTAATGCACTCAAATGATTTGTCTTGAGTTGGCTGAGAGATGGTCTTTTTTTCAGTCCTTAGAGGGTATCATCACTGCAACTAAAGAGGACCTGGTTCTCTGTCCTGGACTGGGACCACAGAAGGTGAGCAGGAAGGAATGTGTTTCGACAGAAATAGAGAAAATAGTGTTCACTTAAATCTAACATATGACCTTCAACATCATTAATTATTATAATTCAGTGTGATTATTTCCAAACGTTGATGGTTATTTCAAACCATTTAGGAAAATATATCCTCGAACAGTGTCAGTTTTTCTTAGTTCGTCTCCTTGCATTATTGAGAAGTGTGTGTGTGTGTGTGTGTGTGTTTGCTGTGTCCTACAGGCCAGACGTCTCTATGATGTGCTACACCAGCCATTCCTCAAGGCCAGGAAGAAAGACAGCTGACCCACAGACAGTCCTTACTACTGTACTGTTGACCTTTCTCCTCAGCACGGAACTGGTTTCCATAATGGCCCACCTCTATCCTAAGGACTGGTTCACTGGGAACAGGACCCATTATGGCCCACCTCCACCCTAAGGACTTTTTCAACTGTAATGTTTTTTTTTTACATTTGTATAAAAATAAAACACTAGAAAATAGATCTTGAGTCAATACATGTTAGAATCACCTTTTGGCAGTGATTACAGCTGTGAGTCTTTCTGGGTAAGTCTCTGTTTGGATCCCAGTAGGCGATCCAAAACAACAGTGCCGTTGTGGCAGACGGAGCGGTCTTCTGGTCAGGCTCCGTAGACGGGCTCACCGCTCCCGAGTATACTACTCGCCAATGTCCAGTCTCTTGACAACAAGTGGACGAAATTCGAGCAAAGGTTGCCTTCCAGAGAGACAACAGAGATTGTAACATTCTTTGTTTCACGGAAACATGGCTCACTCAGGATATGTTATCAGTCGGTACAGCCATCCGGTTTCTTCACGCATCGCAGAAACAAACATCTCTCTGGTAAGAAGGGCGGGGGTGTATGCCTTATGATTAACGAGTCGTGGTGTGTTCATAACAGACAGGAACTCAAGTCCTTTTGATCACCTGACCTAGAATTCCTTACGATCAAATGCATGATCTACCAAGAGAATTCTCTTTGATTCTATTCACAGCCGTGTATATCCCCCAAGCAGACACCTGAACGGCCCTGAAAGAACTTCACTGGACTCTATGTAAACTGGAAACCACATCCTGAGGCTGCATTTATTGTAGCTGGGGATTTTAACAAGGCTAATCTGAAAACCAGGCTCCCTAAATTATCAGCATATCGAATGCGCGATCCGGGCTGGCAAAACCCTGGATCATTGCTACTCTAAATTCCGCGACCCATACAAAGCCCTCCCTCGCCCTCCTTTCGGCAAATCTGACCACGACTCAATTTTGTTGCTCCGAGCCTATAGACAGAAACTAAAACAGGAAACGCCCGTGCTCAGCTCTGTTCAACGCTGGTCCGACCAATCTGATTCCACGCTGCAAGATTGCTTTGAGCACATGGACTGGGATATGTCCCGGATAGTATCGGACAACAACATTGATGTATACGCTGATTCGGTGAGCGAGTTTATTAGCAAGTGCATCGGTGATGTGGTACCCATGGTGACTATTAAAACCTTCCCCAACCAGAAACCGTGGATTGATGGCAGCATTCACGCAAAACTGAAAGCGCGAACCACTGCTTTAAATTTTATTTTATTTCACATTTATTTAACCAGGAACAAGTTCTCATTTACAACTGTGACCTGGCCAAGATCAAGCAAAGCAGTGTGACACAAACAACAACACAGAGTTACAAAAAAAAAAGAAAGTCTACAAAAAGAAAACCAGCCCCGTCGCGGACACCGACGTCTTGCTCCCAGACAAACTAAACAACTTCTTTGCTCGCTTTGAGGACTATACAGTGCCACTGACACGGCCCGCTACCAAACCCTGCGGGCTCTCCTTCACCGCAGCCAACATGAGTAAAACATTTAAACATGTTAACCCTTGCAAGGCTGCCGGCCCAGATGGCATCCCTTGCCATGTCCTCAGAGCATGTGCAGATCAGCTGGCTGGTGTGTTTACGGACATATTCAACTAAGCCTTTTCCCAGTCTGCTGTTACCACATGCTTCACGAGGGCCACCATTGTTCCTGTTCCCAAGAAAGCTAAGGTAACTGAGCTAAACGACTATCGCCCCGTAGCACTCACTTCCGTCATTATGAAGTGCTTTGAGAGACTAGTCAAGGATCATATCACCTCCACCCTACCTGACACCCTAGACCCATTCCAATTTGCTTACCACCCCAATAAGTCCACAGACGACGCAGTCACACTGCACACCTAACCCATCTGGACAAGAGGAATACCTATGTAAGAATGCTGTTCATCGATTACAGCTCAGCATTTAACACCATAGTACCCTCCAAATTCGTCATTAAGCTCGAGGCCCTGGGTCTCGACCCCGCCCTGTGCAACTGGGACCTGGACTTTCTGACGGGCCGCCCCCAGGTGGGTAGGAAACAACATCTCCACCCCGCTGATCCTCAACACTGGGGCCCCACAAGGGTGTGTTCTCAGCCCTCTCCTGTACTCCTTGTTCACCAATGACTGCGTGGCCATGCACGCCTCCAACTCAATCATCAAGTTTGCAGACGACACTACAGTGATAGGCTTGATTACCAACAATGACGAGATGGCCTACAGGGAGGAGGTGAGGGCCCTCGGAGTGTGGTGTCAGGAAAATAACCTCTCACTCAACGTCAACAAAACAAAGGAGATGATCGTGGACTTCAGGAAACAAAAGAGGGAGCACCCCCCTATCCACATTGATGGGACTGTAGTGGAGAAGGTGGCGTACACATCACGGACAAACTGAAATGGTCCACCCACACAGACAGCGTGGTGAAGAAGGCACAACAGCGCCTCTTCAACCTCAAGAGGTTGAAGATATTTGGCTTGTCACCAGAAACACTCACACACTTTTACAGATGTACAATTGAGAGCATCCTGTCGGGCAGTATCACTGCCTGGTACGGCAACTGCTCCGCCCACAACCGTAAGGCTCTCCAGAGGGTAGTGAGGTCCGCACAACGCATCACCGGGGGTAAACTACCTGCCCTCTAGGACACCTACACCACCCGACGTCACAGGAAGGCCAAAAAGATCATCAAGGACAACAACCACCGAGCCACTGCCTGTTCACCCCGCTATCATCCAGAAGGCGAGGTCAGTACAGGTGCATCAAAGCTGGGACCAAGAGACTGAAAAACAGCTTCTATCTCAAGGCCATCAGACTGTTAAACAGCCACCACTAACATTGAGTGGCTGCTGCCAACATACAGACTCAATCTCTATCCACTTTAATAATACATAATTGGATGTAATAAATGTATCACTAGTCACTTAAACAATGGCACTTCATATAATGTTTACATACCCTACATTACTCATCTCACATTGTATAGAGTACAGTATATACACATCTACTACATCTTGCTGTTCGGCCATCACTCCTCTATATATTTATATGTACATATTCTTAATCATTCCTTTACACTTGTGTGTGTATAAGGTAGTTGTTGTGAAATTGTTAGATTACTTGTTAGATATTACTGCATGGTTGGAACTAGAATCACAAGTTTGATTTGATCTGAAGTGTATATACAGTTGAAGTCAGAAGTTTACATACACCTTAGCCAAATACATTTAAACTCAGTTTTTCACAATTTCTGACATTTAATCCAAGTAAGAATTCCCTGTCTTAGGTCAGTTAGGATCACCACTTTATTTTAAGAATGTGAAATGTCAGAATAATAGTAGAGAATTTATTTATTTCAGCTTTTTTTTCTGCTTTTATTTAATTCCCAGTGGGTCAGAAGTTTACAAACACTCAATTAGTATTTGGTAGTATTTGACTGATGTCTTGAGATGTTTCTTCAATATATCCACATAATTTTCCTTCCTCATGATGACATCTATTTTGTGAAGTGCACCAGTCCCTCCTGCAGCAAAGCACCCCCACAACATGATGCTGCCACCCCCGTGCTTCACGGTTTGGATGTTGTTCTTCGGCTTGCAAGCCTCCCCATTTTTCCTCCAAACATAGCGATGGTCATTATGGCCAAACAGTTCTATTTAAGTTTCATCAGACCAGAGGACATTTCTCCAAAAAGTACGATCTTTGTCCCCATGTGCAGTTGCAAACCGTAGTCTGGATTTTTTTATGGCGGTTTTGGTGAGCCGCCTTTCAGGTTATGTCGATATAGGACTCGTTTTACTGTGGATATAGATACTTTTGTACCTGTTTCCTCCAGCATCTTTACAAGGTCCTTTGCTGTTGTTCTGGGATTGATTTGCACTTTTCGCACCAAAGTATGTTCATCTCTTGGAGACAGAACGAGTCTCCTTCCTGAGCGGTATGACGGCTGCGTGGTCCCAAGGTGTTTATACTTGCATACTATTGTTTGTACAGATGAACGTGGTACCTTCAGGCATTTGGAAATTGCTCCCAAGGATGAACCAGACTTGTGGAGGTCTTGGCTGATTTCTTTTGATTTTCCAATGATGTCAAGCAACGAGGCACTGAGTTTGAAGGTAGGCCTTGAAATACATCCACAGGTACACCTCCAATTTACTCAAATGATGTCATGGCTTTAGAAGCTTCTGCTAGGCTAATTGACATCATTGGAGTCAATTGGAGGTGTACCTGTGGATGTATTTCAAGGCCTGGAATTTTCCAAGCTGTTTAAAGGCACAGTCAACTTAGTGTATGTGAACTTCTTACCCACTGGAATTGTGATACAGTGAATTTTAAATGAAATAATCTGTCTGTAAACAGTTGTTGGAAAATGACTTATGTCGTGCAAGAAGTAGATGTCCTCACCGACTTGGCAAAACTATAGTTTGTTAACAAGACATTTGTGGAGTGGTTGAAAAACAAGTTTTAATGACTCCAAACTAAGTGTATGTAAACTTCAGACTTCAACTGTATATAGTTTTGTGTGTGTGTGTGATAGATATATATATATATATATATATATATATATATATATATATATATATATATATGGTGATCAGGCCTACCACCACTGTGTCATCAGCAATCTTGATGATAGTGTTGGATTCATTCGTGGTCACGCACACACCCCTGAGGGTGTTGAGGGTTAGCGTAGGAGATATGTTGTTGCCTACCCACATCACCTGGATGCCGGCCCATTGGAAAGTCCAGGATACAGTTGCAGAGAGAGAGGTTCAGTCCCAGGGTCCCTAGCTTGGTGATGAGCTTGGAGGGGACTATCGTGTTGACCGCTGAGCTGTAGTCTAAGAACACCATTCTCACATAGTTATTTCCCCTCGTGTCCAGATGGAAGAAGTGCAATTCACATTGCATCATCTGGTGGATCTGGTGGGGCGGTGTGTGAATTGGAGTGGGTCTAGGAATGTCTGGGATGATGCCTTTCAAAGCACATCATAGTTACAGATGTGAGTGCTACAGGGTGATAGTCATTTAGGCAGGTTACCTTGGAAACGGACAATGGTGGTCAGCTTGAAACATTACAGACTGGGACACTATCAAAATAAAGAAAGTCGTACACTACATATATACTCTCCCAACAGTTTAATGGGTATTTACCAACGTTTCGGCATCACTGTGCCTTCCTCAGGGTGTTACAGACTGGGACATGGAGCGATTGAAAATGTCTGTGAAGACACTTGCCAGCTGGTCTGCGCATGTTTTGAGAACGCGCCTTGGTATTTCCATCTGGCCCAGCGTTCCATCTGGCCTGCTGGACTTGTGATTTGTAAACCTGTTTTTAAATGTTTTGCTTACATCTGCCATGGAGAGCGAGATCACACAGTCATCTGGAAAAACAGGCTTTCACGCAAGGCACTGTGTTCTATTTCTCTAAGCATAAAAGGCATTTAGCAGTTCTGCATTAAGGTAAAGTAAAATAAATATATGAGGCTACATGCTGCTATGCCGACGTCAAATGCATCTGTTTTATCATTAGGCCTACGTTTTAATGTTTTTACTAGACATTATTTGAATTAATGTGCATCAAACACCCCCAAGATAACAATATTTACTTGCAATACAATAGATGTGTGGAGAGTCAAGCCAAGGAAGTTCAAGGCTAACCACGGTATTGCAGGCATTGTTATCAGAAAACAGCTCCATTGTGGTGATTGGAAAAAATATGTTAATATTTGTTAAAATAAATCCAAATTAAGTAGTAATTACTTCTAATACACCAGATGTATGTCCTTGAAGAATTATTTTTTAAATTGCACACATAAGAAGTTATAATTATAATTTACATGCTAATGTACGCCTGCAGTACCCTGGTCGGCCTTCAATTTGAGTTATTCAATGAGAAGAGGCAGCGCTGAGCTTGCCTGTAAAGTCACTTCCTGGAGATACGCACACTTTCCCGTCAAGGTCAAAATGGATAAATACTAGGCTATTCTTTAGTCAACTTGTCTATAATTAGATACGTGCAGCTTCTCTTCTGTCATTATACACTGAGTATACCAAATATTAGGAACATTGCAAGCGTAAAATTAGGCCCTAAAGTTTAGGCTTAAACCTTAATGCCAGATAGCCTCATTTACAGTGAGGGGGGAAAAGTATTTGATACCCTGCTGATTTTGTAAGTTTTCCCACTGACAAATAAATGATCAGTCTATAATTTTAATGATAGGTTTATTTGAACAGTGAAAGACAGAATAACAACAACAAAAATTCAGAAAAACGCATGTGAAAAATGTTATAAATTGATTTGCATTTTAATGAGGGAAATAAGTATTTGACCCCCTCTCAATCAGAAAGATTTCTGGCTCCCAGGTGTCTTTTTTACAGGTAACGAGCTGAGATTAGGAGCACACTCTTAATGGGAGTGCTCCTAATCTCAGATTGTTACCTGTATAAAAGACACCTGTCCACAGAAGCAATCAATCAGATTCCAAACTCTCCACCATGGCCAAGACCAAAGAGCTCTCCAAGGATGTCAGGGACAAGATTGTAGACCTACACAGGGCTGGAATGGGCTACAACACCATCGCCAAGCAGCTTGGTGAGAAGGTGACAACAGTTGGTGCGATTATTCGCAAATGGAAGAAACACAAAAGAACTGTCAATCTCCCTCGGCCTGGGGCTCCATGCAAGATCTCACCTCGTGGAGTTGCAATGATCATGAGAATGGTGAGTAATCAGCCTAGAACTATACGGGAGGATCTTGTCAATGATCTCAAGGCAGCTGGTACCATAGTCACTAAGAAAACAATTGGTAACACACTAGGCCGTGAAGGACAGAAATCCTGCAGCGCCCGCAAGGTCCACCTGCTCAAGAAAGCACATATACATGCCCGTCTGAAGTTTGCCAATGAACATCTGAATGATTCAGAGGACAACTGGGTGAAAGTGTTGTGGTCAGATGAGACCAAAATGGAGCTCTTTGGCATCAACTCAACTCGCCGTGTTTGGAGGAGGAGGAATGCTGCCTATGACCCCAAGAACACCATCCCCACCGTCAAACATGGAGGTGGAAACATTATGCTTTGGGGGTGTTTTTCTGCTAAGGGGACAGGACAACTTCAAGTCTTGGGTGAGAACCTCCTACCCATCGTGGATGGGTATTCCAGCATGACAATGACCCAAAACACACGGCCAAGGCAACAAAGGAGTGTCTCAAGAAGAAGCACATTAAGGTCCTGGAGTGGCCTAGCCAGTCTCCAGACCTTAATCCCATAGAAAATCTGTGGAGGGAGCTGAAGGTTCGAGTTGCCAAACGTCAGCCTCGAAACCTTAATGACTTGGAGAAGATCTGCAGAGGAGTGGGACAAAATCCCTCCTGAGATGTGTGCAAACCTGGTGGCCAACTGCAAGAAACATCTGACCTCTGTGATTGCCAACAAGGGTTTTGCCACCAAGTACTAAGTCATGTTTTGCAGAGGGGTCAAATACTTATTTCCCTCATTAAAATGCAAATCAATTGATAACATTTTTCACATGCGTCTTTCTGGATTTTCAGTGGGCAAACGTACAAAATCAGCAGGGGATCAAATACTTTTTTCCCCTCGCTGTATGGATTTCTTATGAATTCGTTTCTCTTTATTCAACCAGACCAGATTTCATGAGTGCTCCAACTTCTTTCTTCCTCGAATGAGTCCTTTTAAACTTTTTTCTTGATAAGCCCTTTTGTCAGAAGACACAGCACCTTAGGACCATAGCAACAAGGAAGTAAGGTCGCTGAGGGTGCTGCAGCACCCCCTGAAAAATAACCTCTATGTCCCTGTTATAAATAACTAATATATAAGTAACTAATATTTTTTGAGGAAAAAAGGTTTTCTTCACAAAAATAGTGCACTGTGCTAGTTCTGTATTAGTGGACCAATATAGCAGTCTGTAGTGCTGGCAAAAAAAAAAAAAAATTATACATCCCCTCTCCACAAAACATCACCACAAAATTCCCTTGGCACCAATGAATAAAAGCAACTGGTAATCGGAGGTAGTTCCTGTTATGCTGGATTCTTTTAGTACTTAAGTAATGAATGAGTTTCAACAGACAGGAGGCTACTTTCACTTTCTGTGTCTGCAGCCTTTAAATAGCCAGCTGCTTAGTGATTTTGCCATCATTGCAGAGGATCCTTGACTGTCAGTGAAACTACGAGTAAATGTGAGTATCAAGCCTGTCTTTAATCTGTCTTCTGATTTCCAAACCCACAGGGTTTCAAACTCTTCGCTGGTTGACCTAATCCTGACAAATTGGCTCCATAAGTACTTGGACAGTGGTGTATTTTAAAATGATTTCAGCGGCCACTTTCCTATTGCTTGTACTAAAGATACCAAACTGAACAACTCTGATCGTTTATTAATTATGAAGAGACATTTATAACAAATTTCACCCTAGGCATTCCTTCATGATCGGTATTCTTCAGAGTTTATCTATATCAGCTGCATGCCCCACCCTGATTTGGCTGTAGAACTGTTCTCATGTCTTATTATCACCAATAGCAATAACAAACCTGTGTTAAATGATCTACTAATGATGATCTTCAGTCTGGACCTTGGTATTTTGGATCAGGCATGTTAGTGCTGGACTACAATACAAGCCTGTAGAACCAGTCACTCCTGGACTGGACTGGAGTAGTAGATCCCTGCATTAGAATTTTGTCTTAAGATGCTGTCAAACTATGTACTATTTATTATTGTTACAGATCATATTTGGAAGTAAAATGGTTTATGATGACAAAATGTGTAGTATTTTGCTATCGACACAAGAAGGAGTCGCATCATAGAGGTTAAATAAGTATTCATGATGATGAACTTGTATCAACCATTTTCTCTTAAGGATCTTGTGAAGCCTCTTGACCATGGACTCCCCAATATGCCTCGTTAAAAACGCAGACGGAGAGCTTTGCGTAGAACAAGAGGCCATCGACTACCTCCTGGGACTGAAACAGAAAGTCGTAGTTGTGGCGGTGGTCGGGCTGTATCGCACCGGCAAGTCCTACCTCATGAACAAGCTGGCTCAGAAGAGAAGTGGTGAGAGACAAATATATCTTACTTTACAAACAGGTTTGGACATCATCTGTGCCTCAAAGTCTTTTTTGGTAACACTGTACATTAACCTTCCCCTACTACTTTGTAACTACACAGTAATAACTGTAGAAACATAGTAGGACAGGGATTCTTGAAACTCGCACAATCTTTGTATGGCAGGAAAACATTATCTGTGCTTAACCTCTTAGATGCAATGGCAAAATGTTGATTTCCGCCAAAGTAGACATACCCAAAAGTAACTGCTATTCATGTGTAATTAGATGATTCTGACATGCCAAAACTTGGTATATTTGGAAAGAAGAGATCTGGGAGATTATGAGGAAATGATCAGAAGATAGATAGGAGTTACATAGTTCAGAATACACAAGATCAAGCACACACAAATAACTGTTTATTTATTATTTTGAAAGTCATCTTTCATTGACAAGCTATAAGTGAATTATTGATTCCCAGAGCTGGAAACACATCAGAAGGCGTCCACGTCACGTGAACAATATCAGGGAAAAAAATTGGATTGATAGATCTAACAACTAGAAATGGGTGGATGTTTTAGTAAGGGGTGTCAGGTGTGGTCACGGGATGTTTCCAAGTGTCCCTAAACCTCTCCAAAGTGGATTATGTCTGTAAATTAGATATTTCCAGTGGTATTACATATCTGCAATCCCTAAATACTGTTTGTTCAGTATAAAAACACAATTTCTACCATTTTATTTTATTGACCCTTTATTTAACTAGGCAAGTCAGTTAAGAACCAATTCTAATTTACAACGACGGCCTACCAGGGAACAGTGGGTTAACTGCCTTGTTTTCAGGGGCAGAACCTCACTCCAACTGTGGTGGTGTTATGGGGTATCCAGGGTACATTTATGTGCCCGTTCAAAATTGTCCCAATATGGTAATTGCACTGTTTTTGCACACTGGATGTGCCTAAAAAACACCAACCTCTCTCAAACGTTGTGGTGGTTTCGGGGTACATACAGGGGATATCCAAATGGTTTTTCAACCTCTCCAAAGTGCCTGAACGTTTAGCCTAGGCATATCCAATGTATTGGCCCCACATACAAATGAACTGTTTACAAAAACAATATAAAAGCAACAGATATAAAGAACATATCATGTCTTATCAAACACTAACTTGGTTACTACCTAAAAGAAGTTGTGTCCTTCACAAAAAAAAAGTGCAAAAATAGACATAAGCTGAACTATTTACAAAATGGCGTTCATGTTTGTTTTACGTCCCAGGTGTAGATGATTAGATTTCACTTTCACCTTGTGCATGTCGTGATAGTCTTTGAAGCAGTCTCTCTCTGGCCAGGAAACAATAAGAGAACTGGCATTTCGGACAGATGATCTGGCGTTGTACCCTTTTCTCCTGTCTGTGTTTAGTGAAATGCTTGCAGTTCTTTCTTTTTGTCTTTTGGCATGTGTGTTAGATAGTGGCACTCACTTTGTGTGTGTGTGTGTGTGTGTGGGGGGGTCTTGTGATGGTTACATTCTGTATACTACTGGTCCTTCTTTGGACACTGTGTTAACTAACCTCCAGATGAGCTTCAATGCCATACAACTCTCCTTCCGTGGCCTCCAACTCCGTGGCCTCGACTTCCTATTTCGCAACAAAGCATCCTTCACTCATGCTGCCAAACATACCCTCGTTAAACTGACCATCCTACCAATCCTCGACTTCGGCGATGTCATTTACAAAATAGCCTCCAACACTTCTACTCAACAAATTGGATGCAGTCTATCACAGTGCCATCCGTTTTGTCACCAAAGCCCCATATACTACCCACCACTGCGACCTGTATGCTCTCGTTGGCTGGCCCATGCTTCATACTCGTCGCCAAACGCACTGGCTCCAGGTCAACTACAAGTCTTTGCTAGGTAAAGTCCTGCCTTATCTCAGCTCACTGGTCACCATAGCAGCACCCACCCATAGCACGTGCTCCAGCAGGTATATCTCACTGGTCACCCCCAAAGCCAATTCCTCCTTTGGCCGCCTTTCCTTCCAGTTCTCTGCTGCCAATGACTGGAACGAACTGCAGAAATCACTGAAGCTGGAGACTCATATCTCCCTCACTAGCTTTAAACACCAGCTGTCAGAGCAGCTCACAGATCACTGCACCTGTACATAGCCCATCTGTAAATAGCTCACCCAACTACCTCATCCCCATACTGTATTTATTTATTTATCTTGCTCCTTTGCACCCCAGTAACTCTAATTGCACATTAATCTTCTGCACATCTACCATTCCAGTGTTTAATTGCTATTTTTGCAATTACTTTGCCACCATGGCCTATTTATTGCCTTACCTCCCTTATCTTACCTCATTTGCACACACTGTATATAGACTTCTACTGTATTATTGACTGTATGTTTGTTTATTCCATGTGTAACTCTGTTGTTGTAGGTGTCAAACTGCTTTGCTTTATCTTGGCCAGGTCGCAGTTGTAAATGACATCTTGTTCTCAACTGGCCTACCTGGTGTCGTGGAAAAAATGATCTTCAATTTATGACATTCATACAAGAAACTTGTGAATTCAATAACACCTTTAATTAAGCACAATCAAAGGTTGAGCCATGACCCGGATCACAACTGACTCTGTCTCAGAGCACAACCTTTATAGTATTCTCCCTCTATTCCCTACACAGACCCCTCCCCAAGCTTTACAGCTTCCCATATGTCCTGTTTCAATAGGTGACTTTGTTATATTGTCTTCTGGCATCCTGCTTTTCCTCAGATCTTAATCAGTTCCAAAGGGCCTTCCTGCTGGCCTCCTGTTTCTTTCATGTCCATTTGTTCAACTAAGCTTAGCCATTTTCCCATACATTATGTATGTCTTTCTGTCTCACCACTTCAAAGTAATCAATCAGAACACTGAAAATGTAATAATTGTAATGAGTTAATCTCCCACAACTATCCAAGTTAAGCTTGTTTTACCACTTAAGCCTCATTATCAATACTATCATGTTGTCTGCTATCACATAGTACATTAATTAAATTAATCAATGTGTCTTAGCCATGTTTCTACCACCACATATACCCCCCTCTGAAACTTCAGAGTTTCACACAAAGAAAATTCCAGTATAGATGAGAAGGGGAGCACCTCCTGAAACACTATAGAGGAAACAACCCCCAACCAAATTTAACAAACAAAGCTCCACCTACTCACATATACAGGAACGGACCAAACATCTCCAATCTTAAATATCTAGACAGGAGTAAAAGATCCATGAAAACATAGAGAAAGAGAGGACCAAACACAGGAAAGGAGTAAAATGTCCACTCAATCCAAACAAAAACAAAATCGATAAACACAACAAAACAATCAACAAAATATCAAATACCTTCAACAAAAGAACCAAACAGAAAATGTAAAAGCACTGAGCATGTAGTAGAAAGCCTTGCCTGAGGTAATGTCAGTAATGTAGCATATAGGGAGTATATAACAAACATAAGATATAATTTTAAATCAAAGAACATAAAGCTACAAATATAAAAAGGAGATGACAACATTCTAAAATTAAACACCCAAACATGATCCACCCTCGCAGACACCTCTCTAACAACAGTGAAACCAAACAAACCTGTTAAAGGATCAAGGAAATGGTCCGTAGACACTCGTAACCGGAATACCCTATGTTACCTAACATGTTTCAAGTGAACTTATTCCAGAAGGCAAAACTAACTTGAATCGAAACAAAAACATAAAACCAAAACAAACAACAATAAAGAAACTAAAAGGAATACAAAAGAGAACCTGCCTAAACACACACCATATCCTTACACAAAGGACAAAAACACCTGTGTGTCACATAGCACAAAACAAAAGAACACCATAATGAAAATATCCATCCATAGAAGTCACAGAACACCATTTGCAAAAACCCCCCAAAGGATATTTTGTGTACACGCATTACAACCTAGTTATCAGAAGAAGAATCTTTGGCAGAAAGAGGAAACCCTTCTAGACGAAAATCACGGCAAGCATAACCACCTCCCGGAGTTACCCCAAAAAGACAATTGGGATTCCCAAAGGGACAATCAATCGGACCACCAAACGCATTGCAAGGATCTTCAACCCAATTAGTATAATGACCAGGGCGTCCAGGCACCGGGTTAATTACCACCGGGGCATGGCATAATCCATATTCATCCAACCAGCGAGTAGAGGGTGTGGACAACGAAGCCCGTACATGTAAGTTATCATGTCCCAGCGCCATCTGTGTAACAGTAGTGTGTACCACAAGAGATTTTACAAAAGGTACGACACAGCAAAAGACGATTGCCAATGCCAACAGACCACCACCCACCATGATAGCCATCCTATCAAGCATAGCTCCCCATTTACCCAAAGCTAAATCAAGCCAATCCCACATATGAGTATCGAACCCAGCATTGGCCTTAACTTCAGCCCTTAACCCCTTAAGTTTGGACATGGCAATAGAGAACGAACCATTAGGGGCAGTGTTATTAGGAATAAAAGTACAACATTCATCTCCAAACATCACACAAACCCCACCCTTCTCAGCCAAGAGCCAATTAAGAGCTTGTCTATTCTGCCATGTCATCTTACTAGTAGCCTGTACCTGTTCTCCTAAAGCAGTTAAAGCAGAGTCAGTATAGTTAATGAACCTTTGTTGATTATAATAAATATAATTTATCCACTCCAAATTCTTATTAGGGGTAACCCATAAAAATATAGATTCAAAACCTGATTTAACCTCATCTCTGGCCTTAAATTCATTAGGAACTCCTCTTGGTTGTCCAATTGCATCAAGGTATACTTTGGGATCCATTTCATAAGCTCTCCTAATTCTGTTTTTAACAAAGTCCTCTTGCTGCGGTTTAATAATAGTAACCTGTTGAATTGCTCTAACTAAAGTACATAAACCAGTCCATCCCTCAGGTAAAACATTCAAAAGGTTGTTATTCCCACACATCCAAAAACTGTCAGCAATACCCCTATCCTGATTTTTTAATAAGGTTAGAGAAGGCGAAACTTGAGTTATGTTGCCACATGATCCCTTCCTATTCATAATCATACCCCTATCCCCAAACTTTCGAATACCTGCAACTTCCAACATCCAAATAGTATCACATACCACAGTAGTGTTACCCACATCAATACCTTCAGTGACTTTGCTATAAAAACACTCATATTTCCCTTTAGCCACATTCCTTTGGTCATGTTGAGGTCCATTTAACTCAGTTCTAATGTCATAAACAGCACATTCATGTTCTCCCCACCTAGTGTTATTCAACATGTTCCTACCTTTGGTGCTACCTAGGGAAATCCTACATTCTATGTTACACAAAGGAATATGATATTTTGTATGAACACAGTGAACATTTTTCCAATTAGCACATTCTTGAAATGATGCAGGTTCAGGTACTATTAACAAGTCAGAGAAAGGTGATTTGCTACACAGAATGCAATTGTCAGTCCTATGTCTGGCTGCTGTGTATCTAGCCCATTTATACCAGTCATTTCTCACTATTTCTGCCATTGTAATGTCCTTGGGTGATATCGATTCGGGAACATCAGCCACAGACCCAATGTCCTTATCTTGAGGTAGAAAGTTAGTCTGAGTGTTGGTCAGAAAGTTCCAAATGTCAGTGAAAAACCCTCCTGACTCCGACCCCTCAGGTTTCATTATGCTTGTAGTGGTCGGTTTGGTAAGCACAGTTGATGGCATTCTCGTGGTGATAACAGCAGTTTCCACATCTGCCTCTGCCATTATCGTAGTCGTCCTAATCGTCAAAGGCTTCTCCTGCTCAGTTACTGGTGCAGAATCAATTCGAACGATGGTTACTCTGTTACCTTCAGTCGGTCTTATATTTGCTATTTCAATTATAAATTCTTCGCCTTCAACATGTTTAATCTTATTCATAGTGAGCATCCACATGTCCTTGTCTTTGGCTATTGTCAGGTCGCAGCCTTTTGGATCCCATAATACCTCTCCCTTGGTTTGATGATGTGTCCGCCCACAGAAAGCAGTCTCAGGTAGTGGTTTGATTCTTATGATTGAGATTGACTTCTGCTCTCCAGGTTCCGTTATGATTTGAGGTAAGACTGGGATGCTAACCTTGTCGCTTTTCTCAAGTTTTACAGCAGGCTCTTCTCTTCTTTTTCTGCTTGCACCCTGCTTCTCAATTGTACGTGAACTTGCTGCCCTTTTTTCCATGTTGACTGATGCAATTGTTATATCAATGTCACTGTTCTTCTGGTCTCAATTGACTGTTAAGGAGATCAGCTGAGGGAGGAAAAGTCAATTGTGGGGAAGTATCCTTCTCCTGTTTCCAAAACATTTCTGAGGACATTTCCCTCTCCTCCAGCCTGTGTGTCATCTTCACCTTCTGCCTCCTGGAGGATTTTTCCTTCCAACTGGAATGGGCTTCCATCAGAGAAAGCATCAATTTCGGAGAAGTGTTGTTCCCACTCTCTAGCTGGTATTTCGGGGTTCCACTGGAAAGGGCTGTCGTCAGGGAGATCTGCCAGAATAGGTTTGTCGCGAGAAGTAACAGGCATGTCACTTTCCCCCATTCTTGGATCTTCAGGCTCCCCTGGAGAGTTGACTCGCTTATCACAAGTGGTTTCTCCTGCATTGTCCTTTCTCTGTCGTCCTGCTGTGTCAGGTGGTATAGTCTCTTGGCATCCACCTGATCTGTTGCTTTCTTGGCTTCTCCCTGGCGCCTTGACCTTCTTCACTGCTCCCTCTCCTTCCGGGCTCCTGCTTGGTGAATCAGCATCCTCTGTGCCCTCATCCCTCAACGGTTGTCTCCTCCTCTCTGATGGGTCCTTGGTGCAGTGGTTTAGATGGTACCACGTGCCGCTCCCTTTCACCTGGACAGCCGTTCGCGTCGCTCTTGTCACCTCGTAGGGTCCTTCTCTCCTTGGCTGGTTCCACTTTCTCCGGAACACCCGAACGTAGACCAGGTCCCCTGGTATCACCGTACGAGGTCCCTCTGGTCCTGGTTCAGGTACCTGCTTTTTCTCCTGTAAGTAAATAGCTTTGTGTATTTTGGTTAGATGCTGTACATATGCTTTAACTCTTTTTGCAACAGTTCCAATGAGGGACCTTTATACAGTCCTCCTAAGGTTGTTATAGGCATGGGTCGACCCGTAAGCATTTCATGCGGTGTTAGATGCGTGCTTCTATTAGTTTCCATGCGGCAGCTCATTAAAGCAAGCGGTAAAGCATCCACCCAATTAAGCCCTGTGGAGGTACAGATTTGGAGAATCTTATTTTTTAGAGTTCCATTAATTTTTTCTACAAGACCTTGCGATTGCGGATGATAGACACACCCCAATCTTTGTTTTATTCTCAATTTCTGTATTATTGTCTTTACAACTTTTTGTATAATTGCCGAGCCATTGTCTGAACTTATTTCGGATGGAATACCAAATCTAGGTATTACTTCTCTTGTTAGAAACTTTATCACTGTTCCTGATCCTTGATCAGCTGACGGTATCGCTTCTACCCACCTGCTGAACCTGTCTATGATGACTAACATGTACCTTTTACCTTGTATAGGTTTTATCATGTCTACATAGTCCATTACAATGTGTCGGAATGGACCTTCTGGAACCGGTATGCGACCTATGGGTGTAATTATACCTTCACGTATATTGTTTTTCGCACATATTTCACAGTTTGATAATATTTCATCTACTGTTGCCTGTAGATACGGTGACCAGAAACCTTGTTTTTTGATTTTTCTTATTACCTCCCCCCTTGCACAGTGATCTGGATCATGTGCATCATTAATAAGTAAAGTCAATAAGGTAGTGGTAGCAAGTATGGCACCGTCATGTGTTCTCCATACTCCATGTCTGTCAACAGAGGCTCCCCTCTGTAACCAAGTGTTTTGTTCAAAAATACTAGCACGCGATTGAATTTGAACCAACGCTGCAGGAGATGGTGGTGTAGCAAAGCTAGCGATATCCATTGGTAGTTCTGTCATAATTGGAACAGCACATTTAGAGGCCTTTTTGGCAGCTTCATCAGCTGCATTATTTCCCCTCATAACAAAGTCGTTACCTTTTTTGTGAGCTTGGCATTTGATGATAGCTAACTTCTGAGGGTACATTAAAGCCGTCATTAATTTAACAATTTGTAAGTGATGCTGAATGGGAGTACCATCACTCTTTTTAAATCCTCTCTGCTTCCAAACTGCCCCAAACAAATGACATACTCCATGTGCATAGGCCGAATCAGTATAGATATTAACCGCCTTCCCCTTCCCTGACACACATGCTGCAGTCAATGCCTTTAGTTCTGCCAGCTGGGCTGAACAAGGTTGAGGACAGTGTTCCAATATTTCCTCAGTAAAACCAACACCCTGGTGCTTAACCACCGCAAATCCTGCATGATTATCCTAGATGATCCTTAAAACAAGAACCATCCACAAAATAGTTTTCCATGATACACCCATGCCTGTCCATTAATGGAATAGAATCAAGATCTGGACGTAGCTTGGTAAACCTCAAAGCTTCAGCAACACAGTCATGAGCCTCTCCTTCAAAGTCAAAAGGAATTCTATCGGCTGGATTGACTGTGTTGCATCTTTTAATGGAGACATCAGGATAAGTTAGTAAAGTCATGTAGTCTAAAGTTCTAGCATTAGTTAACACAAATTTACCCTGTTCTATTAGCTCCACTATTTTATGGTGCGTACTTATAATTACAAGATATCCCATAGTTATAGTGGAAGCTTTGTCATAGGCATAGTGCAATGCTGCCAACCCTTGATAGCAAGGAGGATAACCCTGAGCCACTGGATCCAATTTAGAGCTATAGTAAGCAATAGGTTGTTTCTTCCTACCACTACATGTTTCTTGCATTAGAACAGCAGCTGCATAATTATCACACCTATTTGCTACGTATAACAAAAATGGTTTAGTGTAATCTGGGGTGGCTAGAGCAGGCGCCGTCTGCATTTCTTTTTTAAGTGTTTCAAAGGCTGTCAGAGCATCAGTATTCCAGACCAATTGCGCCCTGATATTCTGCTGTCCTGCTTCTTTCATTATTTCCCTTAAAGGAGCTGTTTTAACGACATATTATTCTATCCAGTCTGAGCTAAATCCTGTCATCCCTAGGAATGTCATCATCTGGGCTACTGTTTGTGGCAACGGCGCATTACTGAGACCTTCTAGTTGACCCGGAGCTATTGCTCTAGTTCCATGAGCTATTGTCCTTCCTAGGTACTCAACTTGAGGTTGACAATACTGGAGTTTTGTTTTAGAGACCTTGTGTCCCCCCTCAGCTAATCGTTGTAGAACTTTTAGTGAGTCAGAGTGGCACTGTTCTATCGTTGAGGCACAGACTAACAGGTCATCCACGTATTGGATCAAAGTGCCATCAAGCATTAATTCTTCCAAATCAGCTTTTAATATTTGGTTGAATAAGTGCAGGCTTTGAGAAAATCCCTGGGGAAGAAGAGTGTAAGACAACGTTTTACCTCTATATCGAAATGCAAATAAATGTCTACATTCTTCCGCCAGGGGCACACTAAAAAACGCTCCACATAGGTCAATCACTGTGAAGTACTTTGCATCTGGAGGGACATTAGTCAGCAGCGTGTGTGGATTTGGAACTTCTGCAGGACAATCCTGCACAATGTCGTTGACAGCTCTTAAGTCGTGTACCAGTCTCCATTTTTTACAATCGGCTTTAAGTACAGGTATCAGAGGTGTATTGCAACAGCTTTGTATTTCTATCAGAACACCTGCTCTGATCAATCCTTCAATTGTTTCACTTATTCCTTCTTCAGCTTCAGGCTTCATGTGATATTGAGCCTTCCACGGAGGCTTAGCATCAGGTTTTACTTTGATGTTGACAGGACTTGCTGATTTAACCAACCCAACACCTGTGTCATGTTGTGACCATACCTCGGATGGTATGATTTTCTCCATTTCTTCTCTGAGTTCACCAAGTACTCCTATTCTTTCACCTAACATTGCCTGTTGGCTTACACTAACCTCTACTTCCCTGGGTTCCCCAATCATTTCAGTAGTGGTTATTATTTTGATGAAGTTTTTGTCAATTGAGTGAAAAATCAAAGGATTATCTGTCCTTTCCCATCTCTTCCTCCTAGCTTTCCTCATCATAGGTCCCAAATCCTTTGACGTGAATCCTTCATTTACCAGCAAGGTGATGTGAGGGACAGAGTCAGAGACATTGAACCACTTATTCACAAACTCAGATCCATCTCTGTCATCCACATCCATTGCTGCTCCCTGCTGTCCTATAATGATAATTTGAGAGGCAATTGGCGCTGTCCTTCCATTTGCCTCCATAGCCCAGAGTTTGTCCAATACAGGGTCCTGGTAAGGGTCAAATTGCATTGTGCAGTGATATTCAGATTTTACTCTAACTGCTTTGGGTATTTGGGCCTGAATAAACCTACTCCACCTCCTTACAGTTTTATCCACATCTACTTCAATGCCACCCAAGCTGCCCCTTGAGTATTTATCATTGGTAGTTGTAATCCTATTTTGTCTATTATTACTCCATCGGGAGAACACTGAATTTGTATGCCCATTTTGCACAGAGCATCTCTTCCCAATAGATTGATTGGTGTTTGATCAGACACTAGTATTGGAATTGTGGCTGATTTACCATCAGCAGTCAGACGAACTGGAGCAGTCATTGGAATCAGCTGCGTATTTCCCGAGAATCCTATTGTGTTGGCATATTTACCAGACATGGGGAGATGAGAGGCATAATTTGGACTTACACATGTGTAAGTGGCTCCAGTATCTATCATCATGGGTGTGCCTCTGTTTTCTATCTGAACCTGCAGCATAGGTTCCTGGTCAGCTCTTGTCGTTATCATTGGGAACTGACCCTCCCCTATAGGACTCTCTGGGCATCCCTAGTATGTTTGGTTGGGCCCTGACCAGGGGTTCACAGGGCCGGGAGGTGGGTATTGGTTGCTGCGCCGTCCATCATTTGGGTTCCAATTATTCGGGTTCCCATTACTCGATGCCTGCCAGTTACTCCAATTATTGTTTGCTGGTGGTTGCCAATTATTTGTATTTCCTCCCATCCATACCGGCCACGGATTGGTAGGGCATTCTCGTTTGGTGTGTCCTATTTGTTTGCATCCCCAGCATGCACCAGATGGCCCTTGGGGGTTCATGGGTCCATATTTCTGATCAATTCGAGCAGGTTTCTGCAGTCTTTTACCATTATTCCACTTTGGGGGCTGTGTATACACATTTACTACTGGCAGTGTGGTAGGCATTTGAACCCTCTCGGGGGCTGGTATTTGTGGCCCTCCTGGGGAGACAGCAGCCATCGTTCCCATCTCTGACACCGGGGTTGTTACTGGGGCCTGGACTTTTTTCTTTCCCTTGTTAATCAGTTCATCCAGCTGTAGCTGTGTTAGTCTCCTCTGAAGTTCCTTCCCTTGATCAACTTGTTTCTGTTCATCCTTCCTGTGCTTCTCCACGGCATGGATGACATAGTCACAGAATTCTTTGTATGATTTTGAATTAAGTCCCACCACATCCTCCAGCCTGTTCCTTACTGGCCCGGGGCATGGCTTCAATCACTGAGTTCCGGAACATCTTTGTCAACAGTAGATCCCCTTCTGGGTCTCGTTCCGTTTCCAGCTTCCATCTTTTCAATTGTTCGTGTAAATATGGCGCTGGGTTTTCTGTGGCCCCAATGGCTTCACCTTTCAATGTCTTTTCATCGATCACCCTTGGGTGTGCTGTCCTTAGAGTGCCCCAGACAGCAGTTCGATACCCATCAAATGCCAGCCCATCCACCATTACGTCCCCTCTTGTGTCATCGATGCCACTGTCCTGCATGACCGCCTTCATTTGGGACACGCCTACCACCCTGCTCTTCAAATGTTCTAATCCATTTTCCGGCACCTTCATGGATGTTTGGCAAGCGGGCAACCAACCCCTCCAGATCCTGTGTTGCCCATGGTATATAATGGCCTTGATTCCCTTTTATCAGGATTGGATACTGTGCTCCATACCAGTCTGGTGTTTTTAATTCTGTTCTTTGTCTGAGGACCCTTGCCTGTTCTTTTTCAAGATGTTCTCATGCATGCTTTTTACATAACTGTTTCCTTGACTTTGCTGCCCTCCGGTGGCTCCCATTGATCCTGTCGACCACTGTCCTCTTTCTTCTTCCACTCCACTGAGGTCATGTTCAGAGAAGCTTTTTTCCAGTACTGCTAAGTTTTGCTTAAAGTCTTCCACCTTTTTAGTTTTTAGTCTCCTTTCCTCCTTTTTCTGCTGTTCTGATAGTTCTTCTTCTCTCATCTCTGTTTCCATTGTTGCCAGGGCCTCCCTAAGTCCTCCATAGCAATCTAATTCTTTCTTTCTCACATCTGTGAGTTGCACGGTCCCCTTCTTGGGTTTTCCTGTTGAATGTGAGGGTGTGGGGGTTGTGCAGAGTGAAATTGCCCTATCACTTTTTATTTCTACTTCCCCATTGAACTCCAGTTGTCCGGTCACTATTGGAAACTGCCCAATAGAATATGGTGGAGGGTTAGTGCCCCACTCCTCCTTTCCAGTACTCGCTTTTCCATCACTTTTCTTCAGCATTTCTCTTGCTGTCTTCATGCTCTTCAGTATGCCAATTCCTTCTTCCTTAAACATTTTTAGTATTTCGTTTTCTCTTTCTCGCTTGTTTTTTCTTTTCTGTTTCTTATCATTTGGCTTGTAATTTTTTATCAGAGTCTCCATTTCCTCACACACAGCAACATCCAATGTCCCTGCTGCTGGCCATTTGGTGTTTAGTTTCTTTGTACGCTTTTCCCATTTCTTAGAGGTTTTTATTATTTCCTTTTTACTGAGGGGGTGTCTAGCCCCTAAGATCTCTACTGGTGTTCTATTCATTTTTCCTACTTTATTCTTCTTTCTTTGTTTGGTATTTTAATTATATTCTAATACTTTTTAGTTCTAGCTGACTGTTTTACTCTTTGCACTTCCTTATCCGTTATATATATATATATATATATATATTACTTATTATTACTTATTTGATTGTTATTTGGCTCCTAATTCTTCTAAGATAGCCTAGATGTATTATTTTATCCTGAATTTAGTACAGCTTATACTCATCTGTATCCTACTTTGCACACACTAGTATATTCTATAACAGGTTCTACGTATGTCGGGCTAGTTCATTCAATACATTATTATGTCAATGTCCCATTTTTATCTGTTTATCTTTTTACCACTCACCCGTTGTTGTTTTTTTATTCTTTTGTTTTCTCCCGATTTTACCCTTCTGTGTTCGTACTTAGTTGAATATCCCAAGGGAATTTACACAATTCAACCACTAGGAAGCGACACACACCACGTTTATCTTTGTCAGCTTACAATTTTTATCCTACTCTAATTCACTCTCTCTATCCCAAGAGACTTCACACAGTCATGCTTTCATTTCCACTCAGGCTTTTATTATCATTCGTTCACACACGTCATTCATATCATGTTTTACCTAAAACAACCTATAGTTTTTTATTCTGACCTGATACGCTACACAGGTAGACATTTATTCTCTACAGGATTTTTCGGGTATGATGGGAGTTCTTCCAAACTCAGGCTTGAAGTCCCATCATTCCCTTATTTGCCCGTCCAGTGCAGACCTCTATTTTTCTTAAAGCGGTATCATGGCGCAAATGACCTAACCATGCAGACCCCTTACTATTATTTTCCGGGCGGTATCATAGGATTTCTTATTTGCCCGTCCAATGCAGACCTCTATCTTTCTTAGAGTGGTATCACGGCGCAAATGACTTAAGTGTTCTAAATACTCATCCTATGTAGACCTCTACATAAAATAAGCAACCTGTCCAGGCAGACTTTTTTTATCTAATTATAAAAAACGGTATCACAGGATTTTCTACTCTCCATTTGCGTTGACCATATGTCCAGGTAGCCAATGCAACACGCCAAGCCAGGCAGTCCAGCGAGATAGGGCAAACGAATGCACCAATCGGGCCACACAAGGTCCCAGGATGAACGGTCTGGAGAGAGGGACCGCCTGAATCACACGCCCGACACGAACCACCTGATCAAGTTGCCTGGACCGTGTTAACGCACGAGTCCAGAACAGATCCTGAAACAGCTGCGCTCGGCCAAGTCGAATCAAACAGGGCAATCCAACTCAAACAGGCCACTCATGTGGGTTCGTTGAGCGGTCCGACCAATAGCAAATGCAGACCCCCCTCACCAGCCACCCGACACCACCGAGGCACACAGCTCCCCTGTCACCTAGTCCCCACAAGGTACGCAGCTCACCACACACCCCATCTCACAAATAGATCTATTAAATATCCCCCCCAAAGCGTTACGCATGCATGCAGTTTATTGAATTCAAAAGTTCTTAATACTACTAGGTTTTTTATAGAAGTTTTTAGAGAGATCGACGTGATACCTTGTTACCGAGACAGATCTCCCGTGGCAAATCACACAAACGTTCAACTATTCATAAGAACTTATGCTTACCTTGTTAAATAGCTAGGTGGCCACCTTGTTTGCACAATTTGCCCAGAAGACCCGCCGTCGGTCCCAAAGCGCCACTGTCTTGCGATCCCTTCAATCTCCTGGCAAGCTCGCCAAATATGTCGTGGAAAAAATTATCTTCAAATTTTGACATTCATACAAGAAACTTGTGAATTCAATAACACCTTTAATTAAGCACAATCAAAGGTTGAGCCATGACCCGGATCACAACTGACTCTGTGTCTCAGAGCACAACCTTTATAGTATTCTCCCTCTATTCCCTACACAGACCCCTCCCCAAGCTTTACAGCTTCCCATATGTCCTGTTTCAATAGGTGACTTTGTTATATTGTCTTCTGGCATCCTGCTTTTCCTCAGATCTTAATCAGTTCCAAAGGGCCTTCCTGCTGGCCTCCTGTTTCTTTCATGTCCATTTGTTCAACTAAGCTTAGCCATTTTCCCATACATTATGTATGTATTTCTGTCTTACCACTTCAAAGTAATCAATGAAAATGTAATAATTGTAATGAGTTAATCTCCCACAACTATCCAAGTTAAGCTTGTTTTACCACTTAAGCCTCATTATCAATACTATCATGTTGTCTGCTATCACATAGTACATTAATTAAATTAATCAATGTGTCTTAGCCATGTTTCTACCACCACACTGGTTAAATAAAGGTGAAATAAAATAAAACAATTAAAATGGTTGTGAGGTTGCTTTGTGCCATTTCAACACCAGCTGCTATCGGAAGTCCAACTGGGAGAGAGGGGTTTTACTTTTTGCTATGGCCATTTTCTTGTGGAGAATGAAAGCATTTACTGTAAATAAAAGTCTTATACCACTTCCTGGTCTAGCGGAGGACCTGGTAGTAGCCTATCAGAGCATCAGATAGGTTGACACACCCCCATGCTGGCATTGCAGTCCTTCACAGAAACAGGAGTGGGGACATTCTTCCTTTTTCACCTTCCTTGAAACATGGTTGTTATTGAATGCCTTATGCTGTGTGGTGAGCATTGTTACTCCCCAAGTGTCCTTCCATTTCACAAAAAGCAGCTTGTTGGGGAGTGGTGGCTTGCAACTGTCATCGTCCAAATCCTCTGCATCCTCCACTCTGTAGTGAATCAAATAAAGGGATGCATTGTTGTAAGACACACAGAATTACAGTTGACTCAATTTACAAAACAACATTACTGGAAAAATAAAAACACCAAGCCTAAACTGTATATGTACAGTGACTCACATAGAAGGTGTGAAGCACGTACACAATGCAATCAAATAAGCAATGGTCATGAGAGTTTAGTGGCCTCTGCAAAGTAACAAGGATGAAACTTAGAACAAAATACATGTAGTAAATTAGCTATATAAAGTATAGTGTGTGTGTGTGTGTGTGTGTGTGTGTGTGTGTATGTATATATATATATACACTGCTCAAAAAAATAAAGGGAACACTAAAATAACACATCATAGATCTGAATGAATGAAATAATCTTATTAAATACTTTTTTCTTTACATAGTTGAATGTGCTGACAACAAAATCACACAAAAATTATCAATGGAAATCAAATTTATCAACCCATGGAGGTCTGGATTTGGAGTCACACTCAAAATTAAAGTGGAAAACCACACTACAGCCTGATCCAACTTTGATGTAATGTCCTTAAAACAAGTCAAAATGAGGCTCAGTAGTGTGTGATATCATCTCGGTACCTAATGGCAGTCTAGACTACCTCTGGCGAGCACATGGAGGGCTGTGCGGCCCCCCAAAGAAATGCCACCCCACACCATGACTGACCCACCGCCAAACCGGTCATGCTGGAGGATGTTGCAGGCAGCAGAACGTTCTCCACGGCGTCTCCAGACTCTGTCACATCTGTCACGTGCTCAGTGTGAACCTGCTTTCATCTGTGAAGAGCACAGGGCGCCAGTGGCGAATTTGCCAATCTTGGTGTTCTCTGGCAAATGCCAAACGTCCTGCACGGTGTTGGGCTGTAAGCACAACCCCCACCTGTGGACGTTGGGCCCTCATACCACCCTCATGGAGTCTGTTTCTGACCGTTTGAGCAGACACATGCACATTTGTGGCCTGCTGGAGGTCATTTTGCAGGAGCTCTGGCAGTGCTCCTCCTTGCACAAAGGTGGAGGTAGTGGTCCTGCTGCTGGGTTGTTGCCCTCCTCGGCCTCCTCCACGTCTCCTGATGTACTGGCCTGTCTCCTGGTAGCGCCTCCATGCTCTGGACACTACGCTGACAGACACAGCAAACCTTCTTGCCACAGCTCGCATTGATGTGCCATCCTGGATGAGCTGCACTACCTGAGCCACTTGTGTGGGTTGTAGACTCCGTCTCATGCTACCACTAGAGTGAAAGCACCGCCAGCATTCAAAAGTGACCAAAACATCAGCCAGGAAGCATAGGAACTGAGAAGTGGTCTGTGGTCACCACCTTCAGAACCACTCCTTTATTGGGGGTGTCTTGCTAATTGCCTATAATTTCCACCTGTTGTCTATTCCATTTGCAAAACAGCATGTGAAATTTATTGTCAATCAGTGTTGCTTCCTAAGTGGACAGTTTGATTTCACAGAAGTGTGATTGACTTGGAGTTACATTGTGTTGTTTAAGTGTTCCCTTTATTTTTTTGAGCAGTGTGTGTGTGTATATGTATGTATGTATGTATATATATATATATATATATATATATATATATATATATATATATATATATATATATATATATATTAGTCATGAAAATAATTTCTTTACACATCTAAAAATGATCTTTCCCTTTCCTTTGAGAAACAAAATAAGTACTGCACTCTGAACCCCACACACATTGGCTAGATTCATGATAGGAACGTGAGTTTAAAACATTATGTGGTTTTGTTGGAATTTGCAGCTGTTGTTGGTAAATAATTAAATCTGCTAGCTTCCGAAGTTACTTTCTCAATTTTGAAATCCTTTAAAGAGAAGTCAAACTGAAAAATTTTCTCCTGTCTCCTAATTTCTCCTGGTTAGTCTGTTGTCTGCAAAGGTTGTTACATTGTAACTACATAGTAATTAAAATTGTTTGTGGTTGGGTTAAATAAGGAAGACACATTTCAGTTGAATGCATTGTAGTACAACTGACTAGGTATCTCCCTTTCCCTTTCCATTGAGCCAGGTCATAACATAGTAATAAACTTATTGAAAATAACCAGTAGTTAATGACAGGGTATTCCTTGTTACAACTGTTGTTACCAGGTCCTAGCCTAGGACCTGCACCACTTAGTTACATTTAACAACATGAGGAGTTATTACCATGGTAATACACAGGTGACATTCCAACATATAATTACAAAGCACAATAGTTACATATTGATAACATCAAACAAAATCAATGGAAACCCCCTGGAGGTCAGGGTCCCTGAGTACATGCCCTGCTTGTCCGGTCAGTCATTTGGTGATGATTAAGCCTACTACAAGGGTTAGATAGCTGGCTAGGCTACCTTACCTAGCAATCTACAGTAAAAGCTGACATGGGCTAATTGAGTGAATGACGTACAGTAACAAGAGGGAAACTGCTGATGCACTAACATATTTTGAAATTGTACTTTGTGTTTTCTACTTTTTATTGTAAATAAGAAAATAATATGTTTCTAAACACGTGTACATTAATGTTAATGTGGCTTCCATGGATACAGAATGGATTGTGAATGATGATGAGTGAGAAAGATACAGACGCACAAATATCATACCCCCCCAAAAATGCTAACCTCCCATGTTATTGTAATGGTGAGAGGTTAGCATGTCTTGGGGGTATGATATATATAAAATGCTAACCTCCCCTGTTATTGTAATGGTGAGAGGTTAGCATGTCTTTAGGGTATGATATAAAATGCTAACCTCCCATGTTATTGTAATGGTGAGAGGTTAGCATGTCTTGGGGGTATGATATATATAAAATGCTAACCTCCCATGTTATTGTAATGGTGAGAGGTTAGCATGTCTTTAGGGTATGATATAAAATGCTAACCTCCCATGTTATTGTAATGGTGAGAGGTTAGCATGTCTTGGGGGTATGATATAAAATGCTAACCTCCCATGTTATTGTAATGGTGAGAGGTTAGCATGTCTTTAGGGTATGATATAAAATGCTAACCTCCCCTGTTATTGTAATGGTGAGAGGTTAGCATGTCTTGGGGTATGATATAAAATGCTAACCTCCCATGTTATTGTAATGGTGAGAGGTTAGCATGTCTTGGGGGTATGATATAAAATGCTAACCTCCCTGTTATTGTAATGGTGAGAGGTTAGCATGTCTTGGGGGTATGATATAAAATGCTAACCTCCCTGTTATTGTAATGGTGAGAGGTTAGCATGTCTTGGGGGTATGATATAAAATGCTAACCTCCGATGTTATTGTAATGGTGAGAAGTTAGCATGTCTTGGGGGTATGATATAAAATGCTAACCTCCCATGTTATTGTAATGGTGAGAGGTTAGCATGTCTTGGGGGTATGATATAAAATGCTAACCTTCCCTGTTATTGTAATGGTGAGAAGTTAGCATGTCTTGGTGGTATGAACTTTCTCACTCATCATTATTCACGATTCATTCAGGACTATTCCGTAATCATGGTAGCATCCACATTAATGTAAAAGTGTTTACAAACATATACTATTCTTATTTACATGACTCAAATATGACACAATACATTATTTACCATGTATTTCTAAGTGAATCTTGTCCCAATACTTTTTGTCCCCTAAAATGGGGCAACTATCTCCCCCTTCCCCCTAACTCTGGTCTGCACTAGTTCTGGTCTGCACTAACTAACTCTGGTCTAGGGCTTTGCTAGTAGCTAGCTAGTTCTGGTCTGCAGTAGCTCTGGTCTGCACTAACTAACTCTGGTCTAGGGCTTTGCTAGTAGCTAGCTAGTTCTGGTCTGCAGTAGTTCTGGTCTGCACTAACTAACTCTGGTCTAGGGCTTTGCTAGTAGCTAGCTAGTTCTGGTCTGCAGTAGCTCTGGTCCGCACTAACTAACTCTGGTCTAGGGCTTTGCTAGTAGCTAGCTAGTTCTGGTCTGCAGTAGCTCTGGTCCAGCTCTGTAACAGTGTTATAGGCTGGTTTAATATTTATACTGTAAATGTCCTCAATAATCTCTGTTCATTTAGGTTTTGCCCTTGGAGCCACCATCCAGTCCAAGACTAAGGGCATCTGGATGTGGTGTGTCCCTCATCCTGAAAAAACAGACCACACCCTGGTGCTGCTGGATACAGAGGGGCTGGGGGACGTGGAGAAGGTGGGAGGTCAAAGTTCAATCTCTTTACAATCCACATTAAATATTCATATTGGGGCTGCAGGTAGCCTAGTGGTTAGAGCGTTGGACTTGTAACCGCAAAGTCGAATCCCCCAGCTGACAAGGTAAAAATCTGTTATCCTGTCCCTGAGCAAGGCAGTTAACCCACTGTTCCCCTGGTGCCGAAGATGTGGCTGTCGATTAGGCCCTCCGCACCTCTCTGATTCAGAGGTTAAATGAGGAAGACACATTTCAGTTGAAGGCATTCAGTTTTTACAACTGACTAGGTATCCCCCTTTCCCCTTCCTCTTAGATTACTGACCAAGCACAGTGAACACATATCTGCACACTCATCATGTAAATTAAATTATTACTTAGTCAGAGATCCAATACATGGTCAAAGATTCCAGCCACCCTAGTCATAAACTGTTCTCTCTGCTACCGCATGGCAAGCGGTACCGGAGCACCAAGTCTAGGTCCAAGAGGCATCGAAACAGCTTCTACCCCCAAGCCATAAGACTACTGAACATCTAATCAAATGGCTACCCGGACTATTTGCGTTTGATTTGATACTTGTTTCAGGGGGATTCTAAGAATGATGCCTGGATCTTCTCGCTGGCCATTCTGTTAAGCAGCACTCTGGTCTACAACAGTCGAGGGACCATCGACAATGATGCTGTGGAGAAGCTTCAGTATCCTTTTGGGTCAACATTTGGCTCCATTCTCTGGCATCTTGTGGACATAATCTGTTGTGATATTTGATATGATAGTTTGTTTGTTAGTTAGGCTTTTGACAGTCATCTCAGACATATTAGTGAAAGCCTAGCTAATTGTGATGGACATCTTCATTAATTTGTATGTATATTTTTAACATTATTTAATTGTAGGCTAGACCTAATCATTGATATGGTAGAGAATTTTAATTATTAATAATGCGCCAACTAAACATGTTCCGTTTAATTAAATATGCATGTTGCATATGTCGAGTTCATCAGTACTACGTAGTAATTATTTTCTCTGGAAACTGTAAAGTCTCAGGATGCTGGTTCCCGGGCATTTATTCTTAGCTTTAGTAAACATGAAGAGCTGATGTTGACTAAAAACAATGTCAGTGACGTTCAAATAAATACATTTACTGTCAGTTGAAAACTAAACTGAAAATGACTTGTTTTGTTTGTTTGTAATTTCCCTGAAATTCAAGTCCCTGATCACAATCTGTGCATGACATTGACATGAGCTTTGGGAACTCCTGTATCAATCCTCAACCGGTCCTATAGATATGTGAACGAGCTGACAGAGATGATCAAGGTGAAGTCTTCCACTGACAATGAGGAGGACGGAGAGGGCACCCAGTTTGTGCAGTTCTTTCCTAATTTTGTGTGGACCGTCAGAGATTTTACTCTACAGCTCGAGATTGACGGCAGAGAAATCACCCCAGACGAGTATCTGGAGAATTCCCTGCAACTCAAGAAAGGTAATATTGATTGTTATAAACCAGGTAGTTTGAGACCTAGATGCTGATTGTCTCAAACAGCATTCCAGCTGTGTGTATATCAGACAATATACCACGGTATGATGCAAAGCGTAGCGTTATAACTACTGTTCCCTGAAGGAGTAGAACATACTATGGGGAGTCGCACTCTCGCGATTTCAGTTGAAGGATCTACAATCACTCCTGACAAGGACAATGAAATCCTGGGACTGGGAGAGATTATTCCACCAATCTTGACAACTGTGTGTCTGAACGTGGAAATGGGACACTTTTTTCATTCAACTCATATCTGGGAGACACAGCAGTTTTTACACCTGTGAACACTGTGGAACTCAGTTGAAAAACCTGTGTTCATGTGCCAAGGTTTACCTAAAGCCTGGCCCACTCTGGGTACACAGGTGCCGGCGATCAGTGACGAGCCTCACTCGGTTTAGGCAGTAAGATGCGCTCCGGCAACCGGCTGGCACCCAGTGCTGGAACGCATACATTTAAAATAGACCTAGGTAAAAAGCCTCATCATGGAGGTTACCCTACCAACCAGTCATAGATACTGGCAACAAAATACCTTGTAACATAGCTGGGAATGGGACAGACAGCTGTTGTAACAGACCGGGGAGAATCGTAATTTAATCTAATTCCCAGGAATGAAAAGTGTTGAGCTGGAGACAGACAGCTCATTTGGGGGCTCATCTGGACCGCAGAGACTTGGTGTGGGATAATAGCGTGGTCGTGTCCAACACTGCTCGTTCCCTCAACTCCGCTAATCACCTATAGAGCCCATCACCTGTATCAATAGACACCAGAGGCTAGTGAGCTACAGGCAGGGATCAGCAATGAATCTCAGTAATGAGCTACCTATGGGGGAGGGGCGCCCCCTTGAGGACAAATACCCAACTTTTCACTCTCACCCTGGAGAGATTGACATAGCCCCTGAACCTCGTTGACACCGTGGAACTTGGGGTAACACACATGTAAGCTACACAAGAATCGTTAGAAGCTAAGGGGTTATTCTTCATAGATGGTCATAGGAAATCCCAGGACATAGTGTCTATAATACTGTAAGGGGTTCTACTACATAGAAGATCATAGGAAATCCCAAGACATAGTGTCTATGATACTGTAAGGGGTTCTACTACATAGAAGATCATAGGATATCCCAGGACATAGTGTCTATAATACTGTAAGGGTTTCTTCTACATAGAAGACCATAGGAAATCCTAGGACATAGTGTCTATAATACTGTAAGGGGTTGTACTACATAGAAGACCATAGGAAATCCCAGGACATAGTGTCTACAATACTGTAAGGGTTTCTTCTACATAGAAGACCATAGGAAATCCCAGGACATAGTCATATATAACACTTTCATAGCAGCCACATACAAACAGCATGATCATTTTACTCATTTTATATATAAATATATAATTCCTTCTCGCGTCTACACGCTCTCCTCCTCTCACCTTTTCCCTTGTAGAATTCAGAGCACAACACATCCGCTGTCTGAGACCAGGCAAAAAAAGAAATCCAAGCCAAACCTTCATATCATAACCGCTAACTACTACACACAGTTTACATCATTGTCACCATACAAACTAACGTCAACTATAGCTAATAGATGCTACATTCATGCAGTAACGTTACAGTTAACAGTCAGCAAGCAGTTTAGCAGTTAAACCGGCGGGCCCCAATGGCAATAAATTAGTAAAACCAAAATCTTACCTTGGAAAAGTTCCAGTGTTGGAAAGACATTCAGCTGGGTAACATAGCATCCCTCTCTGTTTTAGCTGGTTATTTGAGTAGGCTAAACAAGCTAGCTGAATTCACTAGCTAAGTGAAAGTGAAAAACATACAACAAAATATAACATTCTCTCTATTGCTTCTCCTTCATTTTTAAAGAAATGAATTTGTTAAAAATTGTTCAACTATTGTCATTCTCTTTGAGTCAATTACTCACCATACTTCATACACTGCAGTGCTAGCTAGCTGTAGCTTATTCTCTGAACCTTTGATTCAGTTGACAACATGTCAGTTCATGCTGTAAGAGCTCTGATAGGTTGGAGGAGAAAGGACATATTATTGGGACGTACCCAAGATCTGCATATACTATAAAATCTAGTAATGCCAATGTTATCTTTCAGGTTTAGGTAAAAGGATCAATGAATACAACCTCCCGCGAGAGTGCATCCGGAACTTCTTCCCCTCGCGCAAGTGTTTTGTGTTCCCCTCCCCTACAACTCCTGACAACATGCACCGACTGGACTCCATGGACGAGGCTGAGCTTTCTGAAAGCTTCAGAGAGGTCGCAGATACTTTCTGCCGCTTCATTTTCCAGGAGAGCCGTATGAAGACTGTTATAGGGGGACACGCATTAACCGGAGAGAGTGAGTCAGATATCTACTGTCAGGACAGTATGTGAAAATGGATACACATATTGATTCTGAATTGTATTGTGCCACTAAATTCACACATTCATATTTTTCCTCCCACCTCTATCTGATTGCAGTGCTGGGGCACTTGGTCACCACCTATGTGGAGACCATAGCCAACGGCAATGTGCCCTGTCTGGAGAATGCTGTGCTGGCCATGGCTAAAATTGAGAACCAGGCTGCTGTGGATGAGGGCCTGGCGGTGTACCAGAAGGGAATGGAGGATGTGAAGGCTTTATTCCCGGTGGACATCCATCAGCTGTCAGACAACCACCTTCACTCAGAGACCCAGGCCACACAGGCGTTCATGAAGCGATCCTTCAAAGACGAAAATGGGGAATTCTTGAAAGCTCTTGCGGTAAGGGTCATTATTTGAGATCTGTGCCTGGGACACACAATGCATTTTTAACATTGTCAAAGCCATTCAAGGCTATTAATTAGCTTATGCAACAAAATAATAATCACCAGTAACAGTAACATCAGTAGGACCCAAGGACACCAGGTGGAATATGGCCAATCAGTGCAACTCCTCAATCAATTAACCTCTATAGACAAAAGAACAGTACTGTGAAAATCAGTGCTCAGATTTGTTATTTAATCTCGGATAAAAATTAATAACGCTATATTGAATAAAAGCTTAATATAGAAATGGAGACAATATGTAACCCTATTTTCACTATAGGAACATCTCATACCAGGGATCACACATCTGAAGCTAGTGTCAGCTCATACCAGGGTTCACATGTCTGAAGCTAGTATCAGCTCATACCAGGGTTCACATGTCTGAATCTAGTGTCAGCTCATACCAGGGTTCACACGTCGGAAGCTTGTGTCAGCTCATACCAGGGTTCACATGTCTGAAGCTATTGTCAGCTCATACCAGGGTTCACATGTCTGAAGCTAGTGTCAGCTCATACCAGGGATCACACATCTGAAGCTAGTGTCAGCTCATACCGGGGTTCACACGTCTGAAGCTAGTGTCAGCTCATACCAGGGATCACATGTTTGAAGCTAGTGTCAGCTCATACCAGGGTTCACACGTCGGAAGCTAGTGTCAGCTCATACCAGGGTTCACATGTCTGAAGCTATTGTCAGCTCATACCAGGGTTCACATGTCTGAAGCTAGTGTCAGCTCATACCAAGGTTCACATGTCTGATGCTAGTGTCAGCTCATACCAGGGTTCACATGTCTGAAGCTAGTGTCAGTTCATACCAGGGTTCACATCTCTGAAGCTAGTGTCAGCTCATACCAGGGATCACACATCTGAAGCTAGTGTCAGCTCATACCGGGGTTCACACGTCTGAAGCTAGTGTCAGCTCATACCAGGGATCACATGTTTGAAGCTAGTGTCAGCTCATACCAGGGTTCACACGTCGGAAGCTAGTGTCAGCTCATACCAGGGTTCACATGTCTGAAGCTATTGTCAGCTCATACCAGGGTTCACATGTCTGAAGCTAGTGTCAGCTCATACCAGGGTTCACATGTCTGAAGCTAGTGTCAGCTCATACCAGGGTTCACATGTCTGAAGCTAGTATCAGCTCATACCAGGGATCACACATCTGAAGCTAGTGTCATCTCATACCAAGGATCACATGTTTGAAGCTAGTGTCAGCTCATACCAGGGTTCACATGTCTGAAGCTAGTGTCAGCTCATACCAGGGTTCACATGTCTGAAGCTAGTGTCAGCTCATACCAGGGTTCACATGTCTGAAGCTAGTATCAGCTCATACCAGGGATCACACATCTGAAGCTAGTGTCATCTCATACCAGGGTTCACATGTCTGAAGCTAGTATCAGCTCATACCAGGGTTCACATGTCTGAAGCTAGTATCAGCTCATAACAGGGTTCACATGTCTGAAGCTAGTATCAGCTCATACCAGGGTTCACATTTCTGAAGCTAGTGTCAGCTCATACCGGGGTTCACATTTCTGAAGCTAGTGTCAGCTCATACCAGGTTTCACATGTCTGATGCATGTCTGTCTTTATATAATTGTCTGATCTTTTATCTTATTCTACACACCTGAATCTGAAAATTCCCAATAAATCTTTCAGGAGGCCATTAGCAACCACTACACCAACCTTTTCAAACAAAACAAGGATGCCTCAGAGAAGAAGTGCAAGGCCCTTCTGGAGAATCTGTCTGCTCCGATGGATCAGGGCATGAAGGAGGGGACGTACGCCATACCAGGAGGCTATGAGCTTTACTGCAATCACCATGACAACATAGTGGCACAGTACCGGGCCGAGCCCAACAAAGGAGTCAGGGTAAGAACTATTAACCAAACAACAGCAACAACATGGTGTATTAGAGAATCAAAAACATCCACCATTAATCAGTAATGACCAATTACACATTTCAACTAATTTCAGTCACCTGGTTACGGTTTGAATCAAAATCAATGCAACCACCTATAAGGCATGTTTCCTGCAGGCTGAGGAGGTTCTGGAACAGTTCCTGAAGGGAAAGAGTGCAGAGTCCAACTCCATCCTGCAAGCTGACAAAAAACTGACTGAAAATGAGAAAAAAATCCAAGGTAAGCCACACCTCAATCTTTTTTTACTTCTAATTATAAAATAAAAATCTACTGTGCTAAGGCTCACGTTCGGAAGATGCAAACAAGACCAGTGGCCTCGCCCTATTGCCGGGCCCCGGCCAAAATGACAACTTCTAAGTATTATGGAGTAAAAATAATCAAATATATCCAAATTGGATTGTATTATTGGTGGCTGCCTAGAACATATAAATGGCAGATTTGACAAATAAGCATTTAGTTAGTATCTACTATTTTGAAAGAAGAATTAAAATCAAAACAAATCAGATTTTATGTACAGTGCCTTCAGAATGTATTCACACGCCTTGACTTTTTCCACATGTTGTTGTGTTACAGCCTGAATTTAAAATGGATTTAATTCAGATGTTTTGACACTGGCTACACACAATACCCCACATGTCAATGTGGAATTATGGTTTTAACATGGGTTACGAAGTAATTAAACATTACAATCTGAAACGTCTTGAGTCAGTAAGTATTCAACCCCTTTTGTTATGGCAAGCCTAAATAATAGTGTTTAACTCGATTTTTTAATGAATACCTAATCTCTGTACCCCACACATACAGATATCTGTAAGGTCCCTCAGTCGAACAGTGAATTTCAAAACACAGATTCAACCAGGGAGGTTTTCCAACGCCTTGCAAAGTGCAGCACCTATTGGTAGATGGGTAAAAAATAATAAAAGCAGAAATTGAATATCCATTTGACCATGGTAAAGTTATTAATTACACTTTGGATGGTAAATCAATTCACCCAGTCTTTACAAAGATACAGGCGTCCTTCCTAACTCAGTTGCCGGAGAGGAAGGAAACCGGTCAGGGATTTCATCATGAGGCTAATAGTGACTTTAAAACAGTTACAGAGTTTATAGGCTGTGATAGGAGAAAACTGAGGATGGATCAACAACATTGAAGTTACTCCACAATAATAACCTAATTGACAGAGAGAAAAGAAGGAAGCCTGAACAAAATACAAATATTCCAAAACATAAATCCTGTATGCAACAAGGCACTAAAGTAATATTTCCACTTTGTATAATTTATAACAAAAATGTTTACCCCTTTTTCTCACCAATTTCGTGATATCCACTTAGTAGTTACAGGCTTGTCCCATCGCTGCAACTCCCGTTACGGACACGGGAGAGGCGAAGGTCGAGAGCCATGCGTCCCCTGAAACATATGCACTGCTTCTTGACACACTGCCCACTTAACCCGGAAGCCCGCCTCACCAATGTGTCGGAGGAAACACAGTACAACTGGTGACTGAAGTCAGCGTGCATGCGCCCGGCCCTCCACAAGTAGTTGCTAGAGCGTGATGGGACAAGGACATCCCGCCCGGCCAAACCCTCCCCTAACCCGGACGACACAGGGCCAATTGTACGCCCCCTCATGGGTCTCCCTGTGGTGGTCGGCTGCGACAGAGCCTGGGATCGAACCCAGGTCTGTAGTGACGCCTCTATAACTGCGATGAAGTGCCATAGACTGCTGCGCCACTCGGGCCTTTGTAGAAAATCTTGATAGTGAATAAAATGTTTAACTCATATCGATACCACATAAGCTATTTTCTAAATGAGAAGTATTTTTTTACGGGCAGTTGCTCTTTAAAACACAAGGGGAATACACAAGGCCGTAGCTATGAACCAGACTATCACTGCAAAGCTCCCATCTCAAACTGCATAGCTGTACATGCAAGATGTGCTGTTGTGGGTGATTTGCAGTGGTGATCAATTTGATTTACAAAATAACACTCATCAAAATGTGTTTACTTGGTCTAGCAATGATCACCTCGCTCAAGTACACATTTTCTGTTTGATTCGTATCTTTAGACGAGCCCGTGGGTTACCTGTAGACGAGTCCCGTGGGTTACCTGTAGACGAGCCCGTGGGTTACCTGTAGACGAGCCCGTGACACTTGTGGTAGAGCAAAATGAAGAACACCATTGTTTTCGTGAGAGTCTCCCCTTTCTATAGAGTGGTCATATTAGTTTGTAGGCCAAACTGTTCAGATGCTACAGATGTTTACATGAGAAGAACGATTTGCGGGATGTCTCCTGGTCTGACAAACAGCTCAGTAGCTCTTTTCCTTTCCACCTTCTGATGCGGAACAGCAACATAGATGGATGTGGTGGATTGAGACGCAGCCCAATGCAAAATAAATCTCTAGCTTAAACAGACAGATTTTAATGGGTATTTTTTTTATTATTTTACTTAGATTGACGCACCGTTGCGCCAATAGACTCTAGAGGGTTTTAATGTGTATGAATCTGTATGAGAAAAGTAATTGTCCAGTTTTCCTACTTATTTATCTCTTTCCTTGGCTTTTCTAGCTGAGAAAATGAAAACAGCTGAGCTGGAGCAGGAGAAGGCAGCATTGAATGAGCAAAAAGCAGAGATGGAGCGCACCATTGAGAACATTGAGAGGGGCCAGGAGAAATACTTGAAGGAGATGGAAGAGAAGATGGAGGAGGAGAGGAAGCAACAGCAGCAGGAGTTCAACAGAACCCTGGACCGCAGGATGCAGGAGCAGAAAGATCTCCTGGAGAAGGGCCATAAGGAGAAGGCTGACCTAATGAGACAAGAGATCGAGGAGATGAAGAAGAATAATCAATTGGAAAGGGAGGCCAATACCCAGAATCAGAAGGCTCTGCTGGATAACTACAAGCAGCAGGCTGAGGCACAGAACAAAAAGATGGAAGCGTTAATCGGGGAGCTCAACAATAGATCACAGGCCCCCGTACAAGTTGTTGAACGACTCTGTATGGTAATGTGATCCACTCTACTTTGAATGCCTGACTATGAAAGCCAACTGCTGTTGAATCTTGAAGTGTCCTCTATAGCCATCACTGTTTTAATTGGGTTATCTATGAAAGTTTGAACGTCTTGAAAAACTACCTGGTTGTTGGCCACATGAGCCTGATTCCTCTCTAGGTTTCTTCCTAGGTTCCTGCCTTCTAGGGAGTGTTTCCTAGCCACTGTGATTCTGCCTCTGCATTGCTTGCTCTATATGGTTTTAGGCTGGGTATCTGTAAATCACTTTCTGACAACTGCTGATGTAAAATAACTTTATTAAATACATTTTATTGATTGACCTTCTGTGAACCATATATCTTAGTTTAAGATGTCGTAGGCCCTGCAATGAAATGTGTGCTTTATGTCACCTGGGGCCACATGGCAAATGGTCCAAAACACAAAGACTTGTAGGGGCCAGTCATCCCTTCCTCTGTCAAGAGGACAAAATGTCTCTCTGTTACAGTACCCAGATGAATGACTATTGAGATGTGTGTTACAGTAATATCCATGTTTGTTATCTACAGTATCTGAAACGTGTCCTCGGAGGAGAACTTGGATGCCATTCACAATTATCTATGATCTCTGTATGCTTTTTGTTTATCCAGGTGCCCAGATATGAATAAGCTGGGACACGATCAATGTGGGCACCATCCAAGGTCCAAATAACTAAATCCATCACACATTTTTAAGTGTTTTGGAAAACAACATACTGTACACTTGGTTTTATCTGCATTAAGTACCAATTTCAGTTCAACAAAGAGTTTGTGTAAAGCAACAAATGCACACTGTAGCTCTGAAAGAGCCTGATCAACCGTGGGGGCAAAAGCATACACAACAGTGTCATCAGCATACAAGTACAGGTACATTTTTTTATAAGATAAACCAATATTGTTTGTGTAAATAGTGAAAAGAACCGGACCAAGAATTGATCCTTGTGGGACACCCTTTGTGTCCAGAAAACCTGATTTAACACCGTCAGTCAATACACATTGCGTTCTGTCCGTTAACTAATTTTCAAACCAGCTACAAAGCCTCTGAATAAGTCATGAGTGATCCATAGTGTCAAAAGCCTTCAATGACACTTCAATGAAAAGGGCTGCACAGTGTTTCTTCTTGTCAATACAAGTAATACCATCATTTCAAACCAGAGAAGCAGCAGAGATGGTGCAATTCTAATAAATAGAGTCAAGACTTACATTGTTAAATTATATTACACAGCCTTTTTAATACATCATAACCAAATATAACCTTTTAATAGCAGAATATAGACAGAAACCATGCCAATCTATGGACCCTGCATGACCCCAATGCATTTAAAAACTACACCATGTCGGGCCAGTAAAAATTCTGTTCTGGACAGTAGATTTATGGCATTCGGGCCAAGTCGGGCCAGTGAGAGAAAAAAAAGAGTACGTTGGACCCTGTCATAGCCTACGAATAGGACCCAGAGCTTTACCTGACCAGGACATGAGATCAGGAAAAACTCCAGGCCACAGAAAAGTCATCGGCTTCATCATCTCAAGAGCGTGCAAGGTTACTTTCATTGTGTGACACATTTGTATGCGAGACAGCATAGCTTAAGTAGTACATTTGAAGCAAGAAGCCAGAGTTAATTTACTTCAGACTTAGTTAATTATAGCGTCCGTCAATCCATTATAGTGCCTAGTAGTGTAGGAAAATCCAGACACACCATTTTAGTAAAACTTTATTGCAATGTGCATTGTCACATTCACATACAGCACATCCATATTGAAGTCACATTCATCCTTGCACAACAGAATGGAGGCATCCAAACACGTTTCTCAAGAAAATACTTTCTCAAGAAAATTCTTTCTCAAGAAAAATTACTACAAAAAACTCTGTATAGTTTTAAACAATTTAATGTACAACAAAAGAATAGCAATACTGGCCATGCCTTCCCAGAGGAATGGGAATATATAGATTGTTTTAAGAAAATGTATAGTACCTTCAGAAAGTATTCAGACCCCTTGACTTTTTCCACATTTTGTTACAGCCTTATTCTAAAAAGGATTAAATAAATAAAAAATCCTCTCTCTGCAAAGTACAGAGAGATTGTTGATGAAAACCTGTTCCAGAGCGCTCAGGAACTCAGACTGGAGCGAAGATTCACCTTCCAACAGGACAATGACCCTAAGCACACAGCGAAGACAAGAGTGGCTTTGGGACAAGTCTCTGAAAGTCCTTGAGCGGCCCAGCCATAGCCCGATCTAACATCTCTGGAGAGACCTGAAAATGGCTGTGCAGCAACGCTCACCATCCAACCTGACAGAGCTTGAGAGGATCTGCAGAGAAAAATGGGAGAAACTCTACAAATAGAGGTGTGCCAAGCTTGTAGCGTTATACCAAGAAGACTCAATGCTGTAATCACTACCAAAAGGTGCTTCAACAAAGTACTGAGTAATGGGTCTGAATACTTATGTAAATGTTGTTTTATTATTATAAATGAGCAAAAATGTCTAAAAAACTGTTTTTTCTTTGTCATTTTGCTTTTTGAATTTAATCCATTTTAGAATAAGCCTGTAACGTAGCAAAATGTGGAAAAAGTCAAGGGGTCTGAATACTTTCTGAAGGTACTATCATTTCAAAGATTTTATCTGTTGGTGGTCACAGATCAGAAAACCAGTCAGTATCAGGATTGCCCATAATTTGCCTCATGCAGCGTGATACATCTCGTTCCAATAGAGTTGATCAGGCTGTTGATTGTGGGTTGTGGAATGTTGTCCCTCTCCTCTTCAATGGCTGCGCAAAGTTTCTGGATATATGGGGGAAAAGGAACACGCTGTCGTACATGTCGATCCAGAGCATCCCAAACTGGCTCAGTGGGTGACATGTCTGGTGAGTATGCAGGCCATGGAAGAACTGGGACATGTTCAGCTTCCAGGAATTGTCTACAGATCCTTGTGACATGGGGCCATGCATTATCATGGTGAAACATGAAGTGATGGCGGTGGATGAATGTCAAGACGATGGGCCTCAGGATCTCATCACGGTATCTCTGTGCATTCAAATTGAAATCGATAAAATGCAATTGTGTTTGTTGTCTGTAGCTTATTCCTGCCAATTCAATAACCCCACCACCACCATGGGGCAATCTGTTCACAACATTGACATCAGCAAACTGCTCATCCACACGATGCCATACAGTTGTGTGGCCGGTTGGACGTACTGCCAAATTCTCTAAAACAATGTTGGAGGCGGCTTATGGTAGAGAAAATAACATTAAATTCTCTGGCAATAGCTCTTGAGGACATTCCTGCAGTCAGCATGCCAATTGCATGCTCCCTCAAAACTTGATACATCTGTTGCATTGTGTTGTGTGACAAAACTGCACATTTTAGAGTGGCCTTGTATTGTCCCCAGCACAAGGTGCACCTGTGTAATGATCATGCTGTTTAATCATCTTCTTGATATGCCACAACTGTCAGGTAGATGGATTATCTTGGCAAAGGAGAAATGCTCACTAACAGGGATGTAAACAAATTAGTGCTCAAAATTTGGGAGAAATAAGCTTTTTGTGCGTATGGAACATTTCTGGCATCTTTCATTTCAGCTCATAAAACATGGGACTAAACACTTTACATGTTGAATTTATATTTTTGTTCAGTGTAGTTTCCTGTATCACTCTATATTTTGTCCTTTATATTGATCCGCTTTCATCATAATCCCTCATAAAGCATTACCATTATTACATTATTACATTATTTCCCTTTAAAACCAGCAGAGCATGGTACCTATATCATGCACTCAGACACAAATCAATAATTCTAAAGTGCTGTAAGGACCTGCGATGCCTTTCATCGATTTTCCTTGAAGTGGACCTACTGAGTGTACAAAACATTAGGAACACCTTCCTAATATTGAGTTGCACCCTCTTTTGCCCTCATAACAGCCTCAATTCGTCAGGGTATGGACTCCACAAGGTGTTTAAAGCGTTACACAAGGATGCTGGCCAAATGATGAGTCCAATGCTTCCCACAGTTGTGTCAAGTCGGGTAGATGTCCTTTGGGTGGTGGACCATTCTTGATACAAACTGGAAACTGCGTATCAAGGAAACAGCAGTGTTGCAGTTCTTGAAACACTTAAACCGGTGCTCCTGGCATCTACTACCAAACCCCGTTCAAATACCTTTCCCATTCACCCTCTGAATGGCACACACAATCCATGTCTCAATTATCTCAAGGCTTAAAAATCATTACTTAACCTGTCTCCTCCCATTCATCTACGCTGTGGATTTAACAAGTGACATTTTGTCGCATTGTTTGTAACTTATTTTTTTTACTTATTTTGTACATAATGTTGCTGCTACCGTCTCTTATGACCGAAAATAACTTCTGGACATCAGAACAGCGATTACTCACCTCGAACTGGAAGAATAATTTTCCTTTAATGAGTCCGACGGGACGGATATCCTGCTTTCCCGGGAACAGGCCATAAATCCCTGTCATTTGCTTGAAGAAAAGACAGAGAAAAAGGGGGCGGACGTCGGGCTGCCATCTGAGAATTCGTATGCGAGCTAGTAAACTCCCACTGCTATGCGTTCTATTGGCCAACGTGCAATCATTGGAAAATAAAAGATTATCCCATCAAAGGGACATTAAAAGCGGTAATATCTTATAGGCTACCAACTTGCTTTTGTACCATAGACAACTTAGCATTTCCTTTTGACTAAATTACTGACAGATTTATTTTTCCAGTGCCTATTTTTTTCCAGACCCGCCCTCCCTGTGATGGAACACACCTGATTTGATAAGTTTGTATTTAATTTTATGGATGACTTACATTTTACCTTACATCTGCAATGCTCTGTTTTGTTCAGCCACCCAGTCGTGACTGAACGACGACATGGATAATAAAGAGAAGGTGGGATTTTCCATGCACTGGCAGAACAGAGAAGCTACGTCTGGTAAGATGAGGGGTTGGGTGTGTGTGTCTATTTGTAAATAACCAACTCTATAAACAAACAAGAAAATGCTCCTAGTGGCTGGAAACTTTAATGCAGTCAAACTTAAATACGTTTTACCTCATTTCTATCAGCATGTCACATGTGCAACCAGAGAATGAAATACTCTAGACCACCTTTACTCCACACACAGAGATGCATACCAAGCTCTTCCCTGCCCTCCATTTAGCAAATCTGACCATAATTCTATCCTCCTGATTCCTGCTTACAGTAAAAACTCAAGCAGGAAGTTTTCAGATGACGCGGATGCTACGCTTCAGGACATTTTTGCTAGCACAGACTGGAATATGTTACGGGATTCATCCAGTGCACCACCTCAGTCATCGGCTTCATCAATAAGTGCATTGACAACGTCGTCCCCACAGTGACTGTACGTACATATCCCAACCAGAAGCCATGGATTACAGGCAACATCCACATTGAGCCAGGTCGCAGTTGCAAATGAGATCTTGTTCTCAATTTGCCTACCTGGTTAAATAAAGGTGAAAATCGAGCTAAAGGCTAGAGTTGCCGCTTTCAAGGAGCAGGACAATAATCCGGATGCTTATAAGAAATCCCACTATGCCCTCAGACGAACCATCAAACAAGCAAAGTGTCAATAGAGGATTAAGATTGAATCATACTACACCGGCTCTGATGCTAGTTGGATGTGGCAAGGCTTGAAAACTATTACGGACTACAAAGGGAAACCCAGCATGCACGAGAACAACAGCTGTTCGGGACAACTGTGTGATATCGCTCTTGGTAGCTGATGTGAGCAAGACCTTTAAACAGGTCAACATTCACAAAGCCGCGGGGACAGAAGGATTACCAGGACGTGTACCTAAAGAGGACCAACTGGCAAGTGTCTTCACTTACATTTTCAACCTCTCCCTGACCAAGTCTGTAATAGGCAGTCCCTGTGCCAAAGGAAGTGAAGGTAACCTGCCTAAATGATTTCCGCCCCATAGCACTCACGTCGGTAGCCATGAAGTGCTTTGAAAGGCTAGTCATGGCTCACATCAACAGCATCTTCCCAGATACCCTAGACCCACTCTAATTCGCATACCGCCCCAACAGAGCCACAGATGGCGCAATCTCAATCGCACTCCACACTGCCCTTTCCCACCTGGACAAAAGGTGAGACAGCCTATAGGGAGGAAGTCAGACACCTGTCAGTGTGGTGCCAGGACAACAACCTCTCCCTCAATGTGAGCAAGACAAAGGAGCTGATCATGGACTACAGGAAAAGGTGGGCCGTACAGACCCCCATTAACATCGACAGGGCTGAAGTGGAGCGGGTCGAGAGTTTCAAGTTCATTGGTGTCCACATCACTAACAAACTATCATGGTCCAAACATACCAAGACAGTCGTGAAGAGGGCACGACAACAACTTTTCCCCCTAAGGAAAAGATTTGGCATGGGTCCCCAGATTATCAAAAGGTTCTACAGCTGCACCATCGAGAGCATCCTGACTGGTTGCATCACCGCCTGGTATGACAACTGCTCGGCATCTGACCATAAGGCACTACAGAGTGTAGTACGTACATCACTGCGACCTATATAATAGGCGGTGTCAGAGGAAAGCCCAAGAAATTGTCAGAGACTCCAGTCACCCAAGTCATAGACTGTTTTCACTAATCCCGCACGGCAAGCGGTACCGGAGCGCCAAGTCTAGGTCCAAAAGGCTCCTTAACAGATTCTACCCCCAAGCCATAAGACTGCTGAACAATTAATCAAATGGCCACCCGGACTATTTACGTTGACCCCCCACTTTGTTTTGTACACTGCTGCTACTCACTTTTCATTATCTATGCACAGTCACTTCACTCCTACCTACATGTACAAATTACCTCTAACCTGTACCCCCCTGCACATTGACTCGGTACCGGTACCGCCTGTATATAGCCTCGTTATTGTAATGTGTTACTTTGTACTATTTTGTTTATGTGGTAAATATTTTCTTAACTCTTCTGGAACTGCACTGTTGGTTAAGGGCTTGTAAAAAAGCATTTCACGGTAAGGTCTATACTTGTTGTATTCGACGCATGTGACAAATAAAGTTTGTTTTGATAAATGTCAGCTAGCATGCTAAATGGCAGCTAGCATGCTAAATGGCAGCTAGCATGCTAAATGTCAGCTAGCATGCTAAATGGCAGCTAGCATGCTAAATGGCAGCTAGCATGCTAAATGGCAGCTAGCATGCTAAATGGCAGCTTCTTGATATGACTCAGATCCTACTAGTGGTGGCCTGAGTGATTAGAGTGAGAAGAGGTTCAGATCCTACTAGTGGTGGCCTGAGTGATTAGAGGGAGAAGAGGTTCAGATCCTACTAGTGGTGGCCTGAGTGATTAGAGGGAGAAGAGGTTCAGATCCTACTAGTGGTGGCCTGAGTGATTAGAGGGAGAAGAGGTTCAGATCCTACTAGTGGTGGCCTGAGTGATTAGAGGGAGAAGAGGTTCAGATCCTACTAGTGGTGGCCTGAGTGATTGGAAGGAAAAGAGGTTCAGATCAAATCAAAGTTTATTTGTCAGGTGCGCCAAATACAATAGATGTAGACCTGAAATGCTTGCTTACAAGCCCTAACCAACAGTGCATTGTTTTTAATAAAGAGGTATTAGGTAAACAATAGATAAGTAAAGAACAGATGACAGCAAAGAGATGGTAATACAATTGGTGTATTCAAATCATAATATTTAAGCCATGGAAATGATCAACACAAGCAGTTAAGGTCTGTGTTGATGGTTTGGCTACGGTAGTTTTAGAGTGGAGAAGCATCTAGACACACAAACATAAACCACCTGGCAACCAGACCCTAGAGGTCAGTTGACATGGTGGGAGGGGTGGGAGGGATAACCCAGGATCCTCCATTCACCCTCGGTCCCGAAACTGCAGTTATACAGGACACAGAGGGTTGGGGTATCATGGTCAGACTATACCATGTACAGTGAGGGAAAATAGTATTTGATCCCCTGCTGTTTGTCCACTGACAAAAAAATGATCAGTCTATAATTTTAATGGTAGGTTTATTTGAACAGTGAGAGACAGAATAACAACAAAAAAATCCAGAAAAACGCATGGGAAAAATGTTATAAATTGATTTGCATTTTAATGAGGGAAATAAGTATTTGACCCCTCTGCAAAACATGACTTAGTGCTTGGTGGCAAAACCCTTGTTGGCAATCACAGAGGTCAGACGTTTCTTGTAGTTGGCCACCAGGTTTGCACACATCTCAGGAGGGATTTTGTCCCACTCCTCTTTGCAGATCTTCTCCAAGTCATTAGGGTTGAGGCTGACGTTTGGCAACTCGAACCTTCAGCTCCCTCCACAGATTTTCTATGGGATTAAGGTCTGGAGACCTTTTGATGTTACCAGACTCTCTCTATGTTAACAAAGGGCTTTCCAAGAGTCAAATCTGTAGTAGAGAGAGGAAAGGGGGAAAGGTATTTATGGGGGTCATAAACCTCACCAACAGGGCAACTATTATGAATACATTCATAAGATTTATATCTTTAATGATGACTAAATGATTTCTACGTTTAAAGTAATGATAAGACAATAACTAACAGTATTTTACCCTGTCTCTGTTGGAGCATTTCTATCATTTGTGTTTAGCTTAAAGCTTGTACAATATAAAAAGACTGTGTTCACATTTGGAGTCCAGAGCTCTCGTGAATAAATATTTGACATTTGACAATTGTAGACTGGGCTTCTGTCTGTTTCATTTCAACCAGTATCTTACAAATTCTGGGTTACAGACGGAGTAGTTTAACCTCTTAGCGCACGGATCCCTTTAGCGGGATCGTTTTCAGAGCAAACATAGCGCGGCAAATTCATAATAAATATTCGTAATATTAAATAATCTTCGATATACAAGTGTTGCATACCCATCAAAAGCTCTGCTTCTTGGCAATATCACTGCGTTGTCAGATTTCAAAAAGGCTTTACGGCGAAAGCACCACATTTGATTGTTTGAGGCTAGTACCTCACATATTTTCCACATTAGCATAAATTCATATCCAGCTCGGTTCTCAAAATGTCCATATCACAGCTAATATAAATCGCTTACCTTTCAAATAACTTCTTCTGAGGGCTTCCCAAGTGTCCAAACAAGAGAATCCATGGTTCTTTTGTTAGAAAAAGTAATTCATTATATCCATAAATCTCAGTTTGTTTGGCACGTTATGTTCAGCTACTCCACCAAGCATTGTCAGTCTACTCGCCCGTTTTACAGTGAAGGGATCGCGTTCAAGTTATACCTCTCATCTTTTCACAAACAAATCAAATATCATTAATAATGCATCCTTATGCATTCTTTTTATGAATAATAGCGATCATATTTTACACGTTAAAAGACGAAAAGAAAGCTGGGCGCGCTCATGTGCACGTTTGTTTACATTTTTCACTTCCTGTAGTAATTCTCCCTCTATAACGATCTGCTCAGAGCTTTTTCCTCCAGACACTTTCCAGAGACTGTTGACATCCAGTGGAAGCCATAGGTACTGCAACCTGTGTCCTATTCCCCAGTGATTTATATTACATGGGCTTCAAAGTGAGAGGAAGGGAACAGAAAAAGAAATTCCGGACAGAAATAGTACTAATTATGTGAATATCCTAGTTTCTGGCCATGAGTGGCAGGAATTTAACTTTGGGCACGTCAGACAGGCGAAAATTCGGAAAATGGGACCCTAGCTGGAAGAGGTTAATTGAAGTTCAGTTTATGAACATTGAGAACATAATTCTTGTAACAGCAACGTCATGACAGTCCCCCCTTGTTGGGTTCAATCTTGCGATTAACCTGCACGTTGCAAACTAACATAAAAATGACCGTGGGTTGTCCTGGTTGTGTACCATCATTGTGGCCCCCCTCTGGTGGTTGACCCGGGTAGGTTATCTGCGAATTAAGAAGTCCGCTCCAAGGGTGGGCAGCAGATGTCTAGTTGGTGATCGCTGTTGCAGTCCCCCCTCTGGGGATCTACCTTAGTATGGTTTTTGGAAGCTGCAAAGCATCACAGGAATGGCCAGGGGATGTCCGGGTTGGGGAACCGCCATTGCAGTCCCCCTCTGGTGGTTGACCCGGTTAGGGTGTCTGCAAATGAAGAAGTCTGCTCCAAGGCTGGGCAGCGGATGTCCGGATTGGGATCGCGGTTCCGGACCCGTCCTCTGGTCTTATAGACTGGAAGATCTGGGCAGTAACTTAGGCAGATGTTAACAACGCACACACACTCATGAAATATATCATTACATTTCCTCCCAAATGAGCGGTGTTGTGGCACTCACTGATGGTTGTATGGGGAAGTTGTTGATGGCTCTATCACTTTCTAAGTGCCGAAGAAAATGAAACAAAATGAATGAAAGCGTAAACAAAACAAGATATAATTATGCCGCCTTAATCATCTAATTGGACTGTATTCTATATACGTCGATCGTCTTGGCAAAATGACCCTATCATGGCATTGTCAAATGTCATATCTAGGGCGTTCCTAATTTGCGGGGTGTTGCTTAGGGAACTATCCTAAGTTGATAACTACATGATAAGTCTACAGCTGTAAGGCACTAGTTTTGGGCCGTCTACAGGGATGACTTATGGACTTCTGGGAAGAAAACTGGTACTGAGTACTGCAGCTGTAGAGTCAAAGGCCTCAAAGTAAATGTACAACTTTACTAAGGCTGGTATTTTGCTCGGACCCTTAATCGATCATGGCATAAATCCTAATTGGATGTTCCATTGTACATGTGCATTTATGCTTACGCAATCGTGCACATGTCAAGGGAAGAAAACCAAGTATCCTGGAAGACTACAACTTGTTCAAATCAAATCAAATCTTATTTGTCACATACACATGGTTAGCAGATGTTAATGCGAGTGTAGCGAAATGCTTGTGCTTCTAGTTCCGACCATGCAGTAGTATCTAACAAGCAATCTAACAAATTCACAACAACTACCTTATACACACAAGAGTAAAGGAATGAATACGAGTATGTACATATAAATATATGGATGAGCGATGGCTGACCGGCATAGGCAAGATGCAGTAGATGGTATGGAGTACAGTGTATATATATATATATATATATATATGAGATGAGTAATGTAGGATATGTAAACATTATATAAATGGCATTGTTTAAAGTGGCTAGTGATACATTATTTCATCCAATTATAATTATTAAAGTGGCTAGAGATTTGGGTCGATGGCCGAACGGCATAGGCAAGATACAGTAGATGGTTTAGAGTACAGTGTATACATTTGATATGAGTATGTCGGATACGTAAACATTATATACAAAATTGTTTAAAGTGGCTAGTGATACATTTGTTACATCCAATTCCTATGTTTAAAGTGGCTAGAGATTTAAGTCAGTATGTTGGCAGCAGCCACTCAATGTTAGTGATGGCTGTTTAACAGTCTGATGACCTTGAGGTAGAAGCTGTTTTTCAGTCTCTCGGTCCCAGCTTTGTTGCACCTGTACTGACCTCGCCTTCTGGATGATAGCGGGGTGAACAGGCAGTGGCTCGGGTGGTTGTTGTCCTTGATGATCTTTTTGGCCTTTCTGTGACATCGGGTGGTGTAGGTGTCCTGGAGGGCAGGTAGTTTAACCCCGGTGATGCGTTGTGCAGTCCTCACTACCCTCTGGAGAGCCTTACGGTTGTGGGCGGAGCAGTTGCCGTACCAGGCGGTGATACAGCCCGACAGGATGCTCTCGATTGTGCATCTGTAAAAGTTTGTGAGTGATTTTGGTGACAAGCCGAATTTCTTCAGCCTCCTGTTGCGCCTTCTTCACCACGCTGTCTGTGTGGGTGGACCAATTCAGTTTGTCCGTGATGTGTACGCCGAGGAACTTAAAACTTTCCACCTTCTCCACTACTGTCCCCTCGATGTGGATAGGGGGGTGCTCCCTCTCCTGTTTCCTGAAGTCCACGATCATCTCCTTTGTTTTGTTGACATTGAGTGAGAGGTTATTTTCCTGACACCACACTCCGAGGGCCCTCACCTCCTCTCTGTAGGCCGTCTCGTCGTTGTTGGTAATCAAGCCTACCCCTGTAGTGTCGTCAGCAAACTTGATGATTGAGTTGGATGCGTGCTTGGCCACGCAGTCATGGGTAAACAGGGAGTACAGGAGAGGGCTGAGAACGCACCCTTGTGGGGCCCCAGTGTTGAGGATCAGCGGGGTGGAGATGTTGTTTCCTACCCTCACCACCTGGGACCGGCCCGTCAGGAAGTCCAGGACCCAGTTGCACAAGGCTGGGTCGAGACCCAGGGTCTCGAGCTTAATGACAAGCTTGGAGGGAACTATGGTGTTAAATGCTGAGCTGTAGTCGGTGTTAAATGCTGAGCTGTAGTCGATGAACAGCATTCTTACATAAGTATTCCTCTTGTCCAGATGGGTTAGGGCAGTATGCAGTGTGATTGCGATTAGGCTGCCTGTGGACCTATTGGGACGGTAAGCAAATTGGAGTGGGTCCAGGGTGTCTGGCAGGATGGAGGTGATATGATCCTTGACTAATCTCTCAAAGCACTTCATGATGACGGAAGTGAGTGCTACGGGGCGATAGTCATTTAGCTCAGTCACCTTAGCTTTCTTGGGAACAGGACCAATGGTGGCCCTCTTGAAGCATGTGGGAACAGCAGACTGGGATAGGGACTGATTGAATATGTCCGTAAACACACCAGCCAGCTGGTCTGCGCATGCTCTGAGGACACGCCCAGGATGCCATCTGGTCCGCAGCCTTGCGAGGGTTAACACATTTAAATGTTTTTCTCACATTGGCTGCGGTGAAGGTGAGCCCACAGGTTTTGGTAGCGGGCCGTGTCGGTGGCACTGTATTGTCCTCAAAGCGAGCAAAGAAGTTGTTTAGTTTGTCTGGGAGCAGGACGTCATGGTCCGCGACGGGGCTGGCTTTCTTTTTGTAGTCCGTGATTGACTGTAGACCCTGCCACATTCCTCTTGTGTCTGAGCCATTGAATTGTGACTCTACTTTGTCTCTATATTGACGCTTAGCTTGTTTGATTGCCTTGCGGAGGGAATAGCTACACTGTTTGTATTCAGTCATGTTTCCTATAGCCTTACCCTGGTTAAAAGCAGTGGTTTGCGCTTTCAGTTTTGCGCGAATGCTGCCATCAATCCACGGTTTCTGGTTGGGGAAGGTTTTGATATTTGCTATGGGTACAACATCACCAATGCATTTGCTAATAAACTCGCTCACCGAATCAGCGTATACATCAATGTTGTTGTCAGATGCTATCCGAACATATCCCAGTCCACGTGCTCAAGCAATCTTGCAGCATGGAATCAGATTGGTCGGACCAGCGTTGAACAGACCTGAGAACGGGCGTTTCCTGTTTTAGTTTCTGTTTGTAGGCTGGGAGCAACAAAATGGAGTCATGGTCAGACTTGCCGAAAGGAGGGCGGAGAATAGCCTTGTATGCATCACGGAAGTTGCAATAACAGTGGTCCAGGATTTTACCAGCCCGGGTGGCACATTCGATATGCTGGTAAAATTTCGGGAGCCTTGTTCTTAAATTAGCCTTATTAAAATCCCCAGCCACAATAAATGCAGCCTCAGGATACAGTGGGGCAAAAAAGTATTTAGTCAGCCACCAATTGTGCAAGTTCTCTCACTTAAAAAGATGAGAGAGGCCTGTAATTTTCATCATAGGTACACTTCAACTATGACAGACAAAATGAGGGAAAAAAATCCAGAAAATCACATTGTAGGATTTTTAATGAATTTATTTGCAAATTATGGTGGAAAATAAGTATTTGGTCACATACAAACAAGCAAGATTTCTGGCTCTCACAGACCTGTAACTTCTTCTTTAAGAGGCTCCTCTGTCCTCCACTCATTACCTGTATTAATGGCACCTGTTTGAACTTGTTATCAGTATAAAAGACACCTGTCCACAACCTCAAACAGTCACACTCCAAACTCCACTATGGCCAAGACCAAAGAGCTGTCAAAGGACACCAGAAACAAAATTGTAGACCTGCACCAGGTTGGGAAGACTGAATCTGCAATAGGTAAGCAGCTTGGTTTGAAGAAATCAACTGTGGGAGCAATTATTAGGAAATGGAAGACCTCGATCTGGCTCGATCTGGGGCTCCACGCAAGATCTCACCCCCGTGGGGTCAAAATGATCACAAGAACGGTGAGCAAAAATCCCAGAACCACACGGGGGGGGACCTAGTGAATGACCTGCAGAGAGCTGGGACCAAAGTAACAAAGCCTACCATCAGCAAGGGCATTGAAGATGAAACGTGGCTGGGTCTTTCAGCATGACAATGATCCCAAACATACCGCCCGGGCAACGAAGGAGTGGCTTCGTAAGAAGCATTTCAAGGTCCTGGAGTGGCCTAGCCAGTCTCCAGATCTCAACCCCATAGAAAATCTTTGGAGGGAGTTGAAAGTCCGTGTTGCCCAGCGACAGCCCCAAAACATCACTGCTCTAGAGGAGATCTGCATGGAGGAATGGGCCAAAATACCAGCAACAGTGTGTGTAAACCTTGTGAAGACTTACAGAAAACGTTTGACCTCTGTCATTGCCAACAAAGGGTATATAACAAAGTATTGAGATAAACTTTTGTTATTGACCAAATACTTATTTTCCACCATAATTTGCAAATAAATAAATTAAAAATCCTACAATGTGATTTTCTGGATTTCTTTTTCTCATTTCGTCTGTCATAGTTGAAGTGTACCTATGATGAAAATTACAGGCCTCTCTCATCTTTTTAAGTTGGAGAACTTGCACAATTGGTGGCTGACTAAATACTTTTTTGCCCCACTGTATGTGGTTTCCAGTTTACATAGAGTCCGATGAATTTCTTTCAGTGCCGTTGATGTATCACCTTGAGGGGGGGGGATGTACACGGCTGTGATTATAATCGAGGAGAATTCTCTTGGTAGATAATGCGGTCTGCATTTGATTGTAATGAATTCTATGTCAGGTGAACAAAAGGACTTGAGTTCCTGTATGTTGTTATGATCACACCACGTCTCATTAATCATAAGACACACACCCCCGCCCTTCTTCTTACCAGAGAGATGTTTGTTTCTGTCGCCGATGCGTGGAGAAACCAGGTGGCTGTACCGACTCTGATAACGTGTCCTGAGTGAGCCATGTTTCCGTGAAGCAAAGAACGTTGCAGTCTCGGATGTCTCTCTGAAAGGCAACCCTTGATCTGATTTCGTCTACTTTGTTGTCAAGAGACTGTACATTGGCGATTAAAATACTCGGGAGAGGTGCACGATGCGCCACCGACGTAGCTTGACCAAAAGACCACCGCGTTTCCCTCTTCTCTCGGCGCCGTTGCTTTGAGTCGCCGGGTGCTATCCAGTCTATTGTTGTGTTTGGGTTAACAAACCGAGAATCCTCTTTGGGAAAGTCGTATTCCTGGTCGTAATGTTGGTAAGTTGAGGTTGCTCTTATATCCAATAGTTCCTCCCGGTTGTATGTAATAAAACGTAATATTTTCCGGGGTAACAATGTAAGAAGTAATACATAAAAAAACTAAATACTGCATGGTTTCCTGAGAACGTGAAGCGAGGCTGCCATCTCTGTCGGCGCCGGCAGTCGCACTGTTCTGAATGAGTCTGACGTTATCAGGTAATTCAGAATTGGTGTCAAGGGAGTCTGTAGTGGTTTTACTACAAGTCACTGTGTCTTCCACTATTGTAGTGGTGGTAGGTATGAAGAAGCTATGCTATCCATGGAGGAGCTAACCTCACGACGGAAGTACTCTTAGCACTAAACCAGTCGTAAGCGGTGTGATCATGGTTCATGACTTCTAATAACTTTTCTCCTGAATGGAGAATTATATTTAAAGTGGCATGTGTGTTAACCATTGGAAGAGTGCACTGGAGATTCCCTTACATGTGTTGCAATCTGAGTGACTTCTAACTCTTCTGTCGCTATTATCAATAGCAATTTGACTTGTGAGGTCTCTAATCCTCTTATTGGGTGTTGCTGGACTGACTGTGGTATTGGTACTGGTACTCAAGTTGTCCTACCGATTTATTCTGAAATGTTATCCTACAGAAACACATGATTAGAGCATTTTACTAGTTGTCTTGTAGTGGCTATTACACATGGCAAGGAATGATTACTGTTGCCATTTGTTTTGGAGGAGGACAAGTCCACTGGACTTCCTTTACGACCAGTGTGGTACACCTCAGTACTATCTTAGATGTGTTCTAGGGGCCTGTCTGCTCCTCACTGTTCTCATAGGGGAGTTTCCAACTAGATTTGATTTATGCTCTGGAGGCCTTGTGCGGTGTTGCCCGTAGTCTCGACCCCCCCACCGGCCTCGATGAGGCTCATCATGGGTCTGGGATACTATTCCCCCCCTTTGTGTCTCGGGACCCCCACCAGCGGGTGGTGTTGGAATCCGAGGTGCAAATGAAAAGTTCGGACCTTATGTACGAGTTGTCAGGGGCCGCGTTGTGATGAGATTGGCTGTAACCTTTCAACCAAATCTCCTGGTGTTTGTGCTTCAAAACGCTCTGTGGCTGTTGAGGCCTGTCAGTCACCACCACGTCCGCATGTGGCAACCTCTTCAGTACCTGCGAACAGAGACAAGGATTTCTGTCTGTGATATCGCAAAGTGTTTCACCAGTGGGAGTCATCGGGTCAGTTGCTGGACTGACACCGTTAGTATCATTGTAAGGGGTGACAGTCCTCCACAAAGCGGAAGGGGAATCATCGGAGGCAGAGTATACTCAACTCATAAATGTTTTTCCTGCTGGGACGGCCGCAGTGCTTGCGGAAGTGTCTGAAGGGCAAGAGAAGTTCATCTCTACTACCGTATTGCACGACTGCAAGGAGGAGGGAAGTTGCTCATTCACAGAGACAGCTGGCTCGAAATCATGAAAAGAATGGTCAATCAGGTTGGCTGATGGAATGTGTTGAGATATCATAATATCTCCTTGGATCGGATTCTGCACCAAGAGCTTTCTAAACGTCTTCTTCCCAAGGGGTGCTTTCGACAGATACCGCTTGTGAATGACTGCGTTGCAGCTAGTGTTAGGGGAAGACAGTCTGGTCAGTGGAGAAGGCACTGTGGCCTGTGACCATACCTGGTTGGTTTTCCAATCCATCAGTGGGAGTAACCGATCCATCAAGTCTGCTCCAAGTAGCAGGGGTACAGATTCGAGGCTGGTAACATACACAGGTGAACGAGCGATACGTCCTGGAAGTATAGTTTCAGCATGACTCTCAATGTGAGAAGCGAGGTAGTCTGAGTGACCCCTCGAAGTGTAGTGTCACATCGTTCCACTTTTAACTAGCGTTTAGTTGGCTTCAAAGCCCTTTTGAGATCATTGAACAATGTTTGAGAGATGAGCGATATTGTATTAATTAGCGCATGACAAATTAAGGTATGTTCAACAATTTAACTTATTAAATTGAATGACACGATGATAATCCATACAATCTCCATTGATTGGATATCATAAGTGTAAACAGTAGTTCAAATGTTAGGGTACATTCACCATACTAGCTTCACTTCTCTCTAAGGCCGAAGCCACATGGGATTCCCACTGGAGGAGGGACTTCCGTCAGTACTGGGTTTCTGAATGTGTTTTGCAACAACAACATTTGACTGATTGATCAATTTGAATGATAAATCAAACCTGTATAGGCTATTTGGGAATTAAACTTTAATTAATCTGAGAGGTTGGTTCATCTAGGTTAATGTGGAAAAAGTTTACAATGTCTCATTTAGAAAACGAATCAATTTGGATATTATTTTAAATCATCCACTTGAGAATGTAAATCTGGCAATTTTACATATTAGTTCAATTGAATGAGACATCAATATCCATCTGGATATCATAAGTAACCACTTGAATGTCACCTGAATAATTCTTCTTGAAGGAATTTACTGGTGATTCTTCAGAGGTCACTGATAGCACACGCTGAAATCAAACGGAAGTACACAGGGCTGGATTTCCGTCGCGCAAGGTGGAGGAATTTTAACATGACACAGGAACAACTAAATGGCTGTTTTCCTTAGTTAGCTTAGCTACTAATGCAAGCTTCTCTTGAAAGCTAATCCTACTTTGTACACTTTCAGGCAGAACATAGGATCCCCTTCAGCAAGGGAAAGGTTTTACTTAATACGTATTATGTTCAAACCCTTTTCGGCATCATTTTTACGATGTTTTAACTTCTTAGGGAGCGGCAGCAGAGGTGACGGTTTTGGAGAGTCTGGCGTGCCCAAAGTAAAATGCCTGTCACTCAGGCCCAGAAACTAGGATATACTCTGAAGTTTCTAAAACTGTTAAAAATAATGCCTGTGAGATATGGCAGGCAAAAACCCGTGCAAAATTCCATCTGGGATTTTTTTTTTTTTTGACATGCCTTCTTTTCCAATGACTTGTTATAGCACATGCTTTAACCCAGCTCCCAGGTTGCAGTACCTATGGCTTCCACTAGATGTCAACCGTCTTTAGAAAAAGGTTCCAAAAGTTTGTCTTGAAAACTAGAGGAATGCAGGAAGTTTTTCCAAGTGTAGTGACGAAGCAATTTCTGTCTGTGGCGCGTTGGACATGGAAGCGCACACCTTGGTTTTTAAAATGTACTATCGCTCAGGATATTATCTGTGTGAAATATAATCGTTAATATACATAATAGTGTAGCTAAGGATCGATTATAAATGATGTTTGACTTGTTTGGAAAAAGTTTATAGGTATATTTATGGTCTTGTATAATGGGATGAGTGAACGGTGGATTTTCTGAACAGAACGCGCCAACCAAACAGAGTGTTATGGATATAAATAGGGACTTTTTCTAACAAAAGGAACATTGGATGTCTTGCTTGGACACTTCAGATTGCCCTCAGCAGAAGATCATCAAAGGTAAGCGATTTATTTTAGCTCTTTTTATGTGTTTTGTGACACCCGAGCTGGTTTTATAGAAGTACATGGGGTGCTGTCCTCAGACAATACAATGTTCTGCTTTCACCGTAAAGCCTTTTTGAAATCTGACAACACTGTGAGATTGCCAAGAGTCTAAGCTTCTGAAGAGTGTTCAACACTTGTATTTTTATGAATGTTTTATAATACTACATTAGCATTTTGAATTTGGCGCTCCACATTTTTACGGATGTTGCGCTAGCGCCCCACTGCTCCTTAACTATCCCCAAGAGGTTAAGTGATATGACATGCTATTCTATAAAATAATTTCTCTGTAATTAATATTACTTGATTAAACTAATCATGTAAATGTAATTAACTAGAAAGTCGGGGCACCATGAAAGAATGTTTATAGAGTTGTTATCATCCGAATAAACTCTTAAAGACCTGGTAATCTTTTACATCAATAGCAGTCAATTATTAATCGTCACCTTATTCAGTCTCCTCTGAATGTAGTTGAATTCTTGACGAACACTGGCTAACAAGTTGAATCAGCAATAGAACATGTGGTTTAATTATTTATTTACTAAATACCTAAATAAATCACACAGAATTACATATACACAGGATGGGTCATGCATTGATTACTAATTATGTCATACAAGAAAACGTCCCTGGTGGACGAAACCGATATGACGGCTGGTTACAAAAAGAAAGGGGGTTGGGTTTGAATGAAAGCGCGGGAAGACTGAGGAATAAAAGGCTGGAGTCTCTATCGGTGTCAATGATCCTGTGTGTAGCTGGTGAAGAGGAGTCAGGCGCAGGACAACGGAGATGAGTGATCACGTATATTTACTCAAAATTACAAACTACAAAATTGGTAGTAAAAATACAAACACACAAACTAAAGATCATCTAACATAGAACAAACACGCACAAAACCATGAGGGAAACTGAGGGTTTAAATAAGGAACAAATAATTAAGTGATTGGAAACCAGGTGTGTATAATGAAGACAAAAAGATAGAAAATGAAAAGTAGATCGGCAGCAGCTAGAAAACCGGTGACGTCGATCCGCCGAAAGCCGCCCGAACAAGGAGAGGGACCAACTTCGGCTGAAGTCGTGACAATCGGACCTCATGAAGCTATGCTATCGTAAATACAGAATCTTATGCATTCTAAATAACCGCCCATTTGGAAAAGGAATATTTACTCTGAGCTGTGCTTCGATAGATTGGTTGTAGATGGAAGGCTGGGTTGCCCAGCAGAGATCTCTTGTCCTTTAAATAATATGTCTGGTGGTATAACGGATACGTTGTAGTACAGACGTCGTGTGGAAGGATACCTTGTAGTACCCTGTCTTTCTGAAGAGATCGTCCGTCCTTTCCTAGGCCACTCACGTCTACAGCTGCTGCTGCTAACTCGACGTCTAGGATGTATCACTTCTTTAGTGAATAAGAGTTCAAAGTTCACACCAAGTTGCCATACTATAAGCTCATGCTATGTTCTGGCTGGTATTGTCGAAATTCATCCTTCCAGCTTGTCGATCGTCACCTCCACGTTGAAATCCGCCCTTTTTAACGTATGGACAGCAGTCCTCACGTCATCGGAAACAATGTTAATTTCGTTAGGTTTTAGTCGTTCAACCATTCACAACCAGAGCTCACGCTGAGGTTTGCTTAGTTCTGTAGTTGATATTTGCCCATTTAACGTGTGGACAGCAGTACTCACGTCCTCGGGAACATAAGTTGACTTTCGTCAAAGGGCTTTTGTAGTATTGGAGAGAAGGGCGTGTTTTATAGTTCACAACCAATGTCTGTTCACTTTGGCAGGGCCACTGAGTGAGCGGAGTTTACTTCATGAAAACAATTCTCTCATTTAGAAGCTAAAATATTACATTTTATACAAAAATTTAAATTGCACAACAATTCCATGTGAATCTGATAACTAGAATGTGTGGACTTTCCAAGGTACAGTTTATGTCATCCTATCATCAGTAATAATGTCTCAGACGACAACTGATCTGACATCATATTCTTTAAGAAATATATAAATATTAGGACGAGCAATGTCGGAGTGGCTAAAATGCAGCAGAATAGAATACAGTACATACATATGAGATTAGTAAAGCAGTATGTTAACATTATTAAAGTGACTAGTGTTCCATTATTAAAGTGACCAGGGATTGGTAGGTTGTGAGTTTGGATGACTTGTTTAGTTTGCGTGTGTTCAGTAGGCTGCAGTGTACAAAATGGCTGCCTCAGCCGTCTCCAAGTTTATTGTAGCGCCCCTCTGTTGATCGGTTGGATGGGTTGCTACAGTAGACCTTTGCGCCATAGCTGACCATTATGGACTCTTCGTCCCTGAGAAAGCCCTAAAGGTTGAGCTTTTGGTGCTAGTCAGGGAGGGTTTAGTGAGAAAACAAATGTTCTTGTTGAAAGATGAGACGAGGGAGGCTTCAGGAGAGGAGACGGGTAGATGACATCGGCCTTCCTATGACATCAGGTGCTGTAGGTTTCTCACAAAGCAGTCCTGAGCGTGCAGCCAGACTTCCTGACTGTATGCAGTGCACTGACTAGTTTTTCATGCAAATGGTTTTACTTGAGAAATACTGCCCCCGAAAACCTTAGCTAGATGTAAAATTGAGCGACTAAGTATAAATGATTTACAGATTTCTTGATGTATCTTAGATTCATTTTTAGTATTTTGATGAAGTTACCATTTTGAGGAGCTGGCTACGATGCTACTGTGACTCTGGATGGACAAACAACAGTACCTGCCTGGGTATGATAGGCAAACATAACACACCCCAAGACAACTCTTGTTTGGCTTCAGTCATAGTGCATTTGTTAATGAGCATTGGTGAAAAACGTGGCCAAATTAGGAAGAACAGTCGTCCTTTAAATATTTGAATATCGTGTTAATGCAGGGTTGGAATAAAATATACATTAATATAGTATCTTGCCACAAGAAAGAGAGAGTTATGGTTTATTTGGGGCATTTAATATGCAGTACTCAAATATGTAATATTATTTAATTAATTAATGAAGATTAACTTGTATCAATCATTCACAAAAGCGTTTGGGGATTGGCTTGTAGGCTATTTGGTGTGAGTAAAAATAGGCCCTAAAATTTAGGATTAAACACTAATGCCATATAGATAAAAATAATGAAAGAGAAAACAAATATAAATTACACAAGAATTATGATACGCCCTATACGCCCTACAACCAGACAATATTTAATGAACGTTTTAGCCCCATGGATATAATCACTGAAGGTATTTTTCCCTACTGTCTATACTCTAGTCTTACTAGCACTATAGACTATTCACCTCTCCTCTCTTGACACTAACAATGGATTAAAACTGAGCAAATAACAAATGAATCTCTGCATTTTTTTGTTGAGTCCTCCATCTCCTTTCTGCCTTGAATGAGTCCTTTAGGACTTTTTTCTTGATAAGCCCTTTTGTTAGAAGGTATAGTACATTAGGACCCTTGTTGTGGGAAGCAGGGTTGCTGAGGGTGCTGCAGCACCGCCTGAAAATACTGAATAAAAAATATATATTCATAAATAACTCTCACAAAAATAGTGCACTTTGCCTTTGCTAGTTCTTTATTAGTGCACCGATAAGGCCATCTGTAGCACGGGAAAAAATACATGTCTGCATCCATTATCACCACAAAATTCACCCCCTGTGAATACAAAGCACTTGGAATCTGGGGTAGTTTCCCACAGCAGTTCCTGTTATGATGGATTCTTGTAGCACTTAGGCCATGAATATTCATCAGATAGGAGGCTTCTTTCACTTTCACTACTTTCACTTTTAAATAGCCTGCTGCTTAGTGCTTTTGCCATCATTGCAGAGGATCCTTGACTGTCAGTGAAACTACGAGTAAATGTGAGTATCAAGCCTGTCTTTAACCTGACTTCTGATTTCCAAACCCACAGGGATTCAAACTCTTCGCTGGTTGACCTAATGCTGACAAATTGGTTCCATAAATACTTGGCCTGTGGTGTCTTTACAAATGATCTCAGCGACCACTTTCCTATTGCTTGTACTAAAGATACCAAACTGAAAAACTGATCGTTGAATAATTATGAAGAGACATTTATAACAAATTTCACCCTAGGCATTCCTTCATGATCGGTATTCTTCAGAGTTTATCTATATCAGCTGCATGCCCGACCTTGATTTGGCTGTAGAACTGTTCTCATGTCTTATTATCACTCTGGCAGACAAACACCAATATCAATAACACACCGGTGAAATTATCTACTAATGATGATCTTCAGTCTGGACCTTGATATTTTGAATCAGGCATGTTAGTGCTGGATTACAATACAAGCCTGTAGAACCAGTCACTCCTGGACTGGACTGGAGTAGGAGATCCCTGCATTATAATTTTGTCTTAAAATGGTGTAAAACTATTTATTATTGTTACACATCATTATTGGAAGTAAAATGGTTTATGATGACAAAATGTGTTGTATTTTGCTAGTGACAATGAATAGCATCATAGAGGTTAAATAAGTATTAATGATGATTAACTTGTATCAACCATTTACTTTTAAGCGATCTTGTAAAGCCACTTGACCATGGACTCCCCAATGTGCCTCGTTAAAAACGCAGACGGAGAGCTTTGCGTAGAACTAGAGGCCATCGACTACCTGATGGGACTGAAACAGAAAGTCGTAGTTGTGGCGGTGGTCGGGCTGTATCGCACCGGCAAGTCCTACCTCATGAACAAGCTGGCTCAGAAGAGAAGTGGTGAGAGACAAATATATCTTACTTTACAAACAGATTTGGACATCATCTGTGCCTCAAAGTCTTTTTTGGTAACACTGTATATTAAGTTTCCCCTACTACTCTGTAACTAAAATCATCTCTGTAAGTCCCCTCTGTAAAATCATCTCTGTAAATCCCCTCTGTAAAATCATCTCTGTAAATCCCCTCTGTAAAATCCCCTCTGTAAAATCATCTCTGTAAATCCCCTCTGTAAATCCCCTCTGTAAAATAATCTCTGACTTCTTAACTCTGTGTCAATGTGATCTCCTCCCTGTTATTTTCCTTTTTAGCCAAACACCATTTGAAAAGGTGAAACGGGGGACCACACACAAACCATAACCCCTATACCCCCCCCAAAAAAAGCTAGTTGAAGAAGAGAGGGTTAAGGGTTAGGGTTAGGGTTTAGGGTTAGGGATAGGGGACAACATAGTAGGACAGGGATTCTTGAAACTGGTACAACTTTACCATAAGGACCCCTTCTTCATGATCTCATTACATGTAGTGAAACAAGATCACTCACGGTCTGGAAAGTTCTCTACTTTTGATAGATTAAACAAATTGAATTCACCATGGTCACAATCATAACCTGTCATCTCCATCTCACTTATGAAGCTAAATAAAATACTGCACTCTGAACCATAAAACGTATTTACTACATTCATGTTAGAAACGTGAGTTTAAAACATGATGTAGTTTCATTGGAATTTGCAGCTTTTGTTGGTAAATAATGAATCTGCTAGCTTCTGAAATTACTTTCTCATTCTTGAAATCCTTTAAAGAGAAGTCAAACTGAAAAATGTTCTCCTATCTCCTAATTTCTCCTGGTTAGTCTGTTGTCTTCAAAGGTTGTTACATTGTAACTACATAGTAATTAAAAATGTTTGGGGTTGGGTTAAACAAGGAAGACAAATTTTAGTTGAATGCATTCAGTTGTACAACTGACTAGGTATCCCCCTTTCCTTTTCCATTGAGCCAGGTCATAACATAGTAATACACTTATTGAAAATAACCAGTAGTTATTGACAGGGTATGCCTTGTTACAATTGTTGTTACCAGGTCCTAGCCTAGGACCGGCACCACTTAGTTACATTTAAGAACATGAGGAATTATTACCATGGTAATACACAGGTGACATTCCAACATATAATTAAAAAGCATTAACATTAAACAAAATCAATGGAACCCCCTGGAGGTCAGGGTCCCTGAGCACATGCCCTGCTTGTCTGGTCAGTCATTTGGTGATGATTAAGCCTACTACAAGGGTTAGATAGCTGGCTAGGCTACCTTACCTAGCAATCTACAGTAAAAGCTGACATGGGCTAATTGAGTGAATGACGTACAGTAACAAGAGAGAAACTGCTGATGCACTAATACATTTTCAGTGCTGATGAACTAATACAGTAGATATATATACAGTAAATACATATATATACGGTAAATATATATACAGTAGATATATATATAGTAAATGTATATATTCTGTAGATATATATACAGTAAATATACAGTGGGGCAAAAAAGTATTTAGTCAGCCACCAATTGTGCAAGTTCTCTCACTTAAAAAGATGAGAGGCCTGTAATTTTCATCATAGGTACACTTCAACTATGACAGACAAAATGAGGAAAAAAAATCCAGAAAATCACATTGTAGGATTTTTAATGAATTTATTTGCAAATTATGGTGGAAAATAAGTATTTGGTCACATACAAACAAGCAAGATTTCTGGCTCTCACAGACCTGTAACTTCTTCTTTAAGTGGCTCCTCTCTCCTCCACTCGTTACCTGTATTAATGGCACCTGTTTGAACTTGTTATCAGTATAAAAGACACCTGTCCACAACCTCAAACAGTCACACTCCAAACTCCACTCCAAACTCCACTATGGCCAAGACCAAAGAGCTGTCAAAGGACACCAGAAACCAAATTGTAGACCTGCACCAGGTTGGGAAGACTGAATCTGCAATAGGTAAGCAGCTTGGTTTGAAGAAATCAACTGTGGGAGCAATTATTAGGAAATGGAAGACATACAAGACCACTGATAATTTTCCTCGATCTGGGGCTCCACGCAAGATCTCACCCCGTGGGGTCAAAATGATCACAAGAACGGTGAGCAAAAATCCCAGAACCACACGGGGGGACCTAGTGAATGACTTGCAGAGAGCTGGGACCAAAGTAACAAAGCCTACCATCAGTAACACACTACGCCGCCAGGGACTCAAATCCTGCAGTGCCAGACGTGTCCCCCTGCTTAATTAAGCCAGTACATGTTCAGGCCCGTCTGAAGTTTGCTAGAGAGCATTTGGATGATCCAGATGAGGATTGGGAGAATGTCATATGGTCAGATGAAACCAAAATAGAACTTTTTGGTAAAAACTCAACTCGTCGTGTTTGGAGGACAAAGAATGCTGAGTTGCATCCAAAGAACACCATACCTACTGTGAAGCATGGGGGTGGAAACATCATGCTTTGGGGCTGTTTTTCTGCAAAGGGACCAGGACGACTGATCCGTGTAAAGGAAAGAATGAATGGGGCCATGTATCGTGAGATTTTGAGTGAAAACCTCCTTCCATCAGCAAGGGCATTGAAGATGAAACGTGGCTGGGTCTTTCAGCATGTCAATGATCCCAAACACACCGCCCGGGCAACGAAGGAGTGGCTTCGTAAGAAGCATTTCAAGGTCCTGGAGTGGCCTAGCCAGTCTCCAGATCTCAACCCCATAGAAAATCTTTGGAGGGAGTTGAAAGTCCGTGTTGCCCAGCGACAGCCCCAAAACATCACTGCTCTAGAGGAGATCTGCATGGAGGAATGGGCCAAAATACCAGCAACAGTGTGTGAAAACCGTGTGAAGACTTACAGAAAACGTTTGACCTCTGTCATTGCCAACAAAGGGTATATAACAAAGTATTGAGATAAACTTTTGTTATTGACCAAATACTTATTTTCCACCATAATTTGCAAATAAATAAATTAAAAATCCTACAATGTGATTTTCTGGATTTCTTTTTCTCATTTCATCTGTCATAGTTGAAGTGTACCTATGATGAAAATTACAGGCCTCTCTCATCTTTTTAAGTTGGAGAACTTGCACAATTGGTGGCTGACTAAATACTTTTTTGCCCCACTGTATACAGTAGATATATATACAGTAGATACATATATATACATACAGTAGATATACAGTGAGCTACCAAAATATTTGTACACGTTTTGTTGTTTTGGCTCTGTACTCCGACATTTTGGATTTTAAATGATACAATGATTATGAGGTTAAACTGTAGACTGTCAGCTTTAATTTGAGGGTATTTTCATCCATACTGGGGGAACCATTTAGAAATTACACCACTTGTACATAGTCCCCCCCATTTTAAGGGACCAAAAGTATTGGGACATATTCACTTATACTGTATGTGTATTAAAGTAGGTTTAGTATTTGGTCCCATATTTCTAGCACACAATGACTATATCAAGCTTGTGACTCTACAGACTTGATGGATCCATTTGCTGTTTGTTTTGGTGGTGTTTCAGATTATTTTGTGCCCAATGGAAATTAATGGTAAATTATGCATTGTATCATTTTGGAGTCACTTTAATAATAATATGTTTCTAAACACATCTACATTAATGTGGATGCTACCGTGGTTACAGATAGTCCTGAATAAATCGTGAATAATGATTACAGACGCACAAAAAATGCTAACCCCCCCTGTTATTGTAATGGTGAGAAGTTAGCATGCCTTTAGGGTATGATATAAAATGCTAACCCCCCCTGTTATTGCAATGTTCAGAAGTTAGCATGCCTTTAGGGTATGATATAAAATGCTAACCCCCCCTGTTATTGCAATGTTCAGAAGTTAGCATGCCTTTAGGGTATGATATAAAATGCTAACCCCCCCTGTTATTGCAATGTTCAGAAGTTAGCATGCCTTTAGGGTATGATATAAAATGCTAACCTCCCCTGTTATTGTAATGTTCAGAAGTTAGCATGCCTTTAGGGTATGATATAAAATGCTAACCCCCCCTGTTATTGCAATGTTCAGAAGTTAGCATGCCTTTAGGGTATGATATAAAATGCTAACCCCCCCTGTTATTGTAATGTTGAGAAGTTAGCATGCCTTTAGGGTATGATATAAAATGCTAACCTCCCCTGTTATTGCAATGTTCAGAAGTTAGCATGCCTTTAGGGTATGATATAAAATGCTAACCTCCCTGTTATTGCAATGTTCAGAAGTTAGCATGCCTTTAGGGTATGATATAAAATGCTAACCCCCCCTGTTATTGTAATGGTGAGAAGTTAGCATGCCTTTAGGGTATGATATAAAAATGCTAACCTCCCTGTTATTGTAATGTTCAGAAGTTAGCATGCCTTTAGGGTATGATATAAAATGCTAACCCCCTGTTATTGCAATGTTCAGAAGTTAGCATGCCTTTAGGGTATGATATAAAATGCTAACCTCCTGTTATTGTAATGTTCAGAAGTTAGCATGCCTTTAGGGTATGATATAAAATGCTAACCCCCCCTGTTATTGCAATGTTCAGAAGTTAGCATGCCTTTAGGGTATGATATAAAATGCTAACCTCCCCTGTTATTGTAATGTTGAGAAGTTAGCGTGCCTTTAGGGTATGATATAAAATGCTAACCCCCCCTGTTATTGCAATGTTCAGAAGTTAGCATGCCTTTAGGGTATGATATAAAATGCTAACCCCCCCTGTTATTGCAATGTTCAGAAGTTAGCATGCCTTTAGGGTATGATATAAAATGCTAGCCCCCCCTGTTATTGCAATGTTCAGAAGTTAGCATGCCTTTAGGGTATGATATAAAATGCTAACCCCCCCTGTTATTGCAATGTTCAGAAGTTAGCATGCCTTTAGGGTATGATATAAAATGCTAACCCCCCCTGTTATTGCAATGTTCAGAAGTTAGCATGCCTTTAGGGTATGATATAAAATGCTAACCCCCCCTGTTATTGCAATGTTCAGAAGTTAGCATGCCTTTAGGGTATGATATAAAATGCTAACCCCCCCTGTTATTGCAATGTTCAGAAGTTAGCATGCCTTTAGGGTATGATATAAAATGCTAACCCCCCCTGTTATTGCAATGTTCAGAAGTTATCATGCCTTTAGGGTATGATATAAAATGCTAACCCCCCCTGTTATTTCAATGTTCAGAAGTTAGCATGCCTTTAGGGTATGATATAAAATGCTAACCCCCCCTGTTATTGCAATGTTCAGAAGTTAGCATGCCTTTAGGGTATGATATAAAATGCTAACCCCCCTGTTATTGCAATGTTCAGAAGTTAGCATGCCTTTAGGGTATGATATAAAATGCTAACCCCCCCTGTTATTGTAATGTTGAGAAGTTAGCATGCCTTTAGGGTATGATATAAAATGCTAACCTCCCCTGTTATTGCAATGTTCAGAAGTTAGCATGCCTTTAGGGTATGATATAAAATGCTAACCTCCCCTGTTATTGCAATGTTCAGAAGTTAGCATGCCTTTAGGGTATGATATAAAATGCTAACCCCCCCTGTTATTGTAATGGTGAGAAGTTAGCATGCCTTTAGGGTATGATATAAAATGCTAACCCCCCCTGTTATTGCAATGTTCAGAAGTTAGCATGCCTTTAGGGTATGATATAAAATGCTAACCCCCCCTGTTATTGCAATGTTCAGAAGTTAGCATGCCTTTAGGGTATGATATAAAATGCTAACCTCCCCTGTTATTGTAATGTTCAGAAGTTAGCATGCCTTTAGGGTATGATATAAAATGCTAACCCCCCCTGTTATTGCAATGTTCAGAAGTTAGCATGCCTTTAGGGTATGATATAAAATGCTAACCTCCTGTTATTGTAATGTTGAGAAGTTAGCATGCCTTTAGGGTATGATATAAAATGCTAACCCCCCCTGTTATTGCAATGTTCAGAAGTTAGCATGCCTTTAGGGTATGATATAAAATGCTAACCCCCCCTGTTATTGCAATGTTCAGAAGTTAGCATGCCTTTAGGGTATGATATAAAATGCTAACCCCCCCTGTTATTGCAATGTTCAGAAGTTAGCATGCCTTTAGGGTATGATATAAAATGCTAACCCCCCCTGTTATTGCAATGTTCAGAAGTTAGCATGCCTTTAGGGTATGATATAAAATGCTAGCCCCCCCTGTTATTGCAATGTTCAGAAGTTAGCATGCCTTTAGGGTATGATATAAAATGCTAACCCCCCCTGTTATTGCAATGTTCAGAAGTTAGCATGCCTTTAGGGTATGATATAAAATGCTAACCCCCCCTGTTATTGCAATGTTCAGAAGTTAGTATGCCTTTAGGGTATGATATAAAATGCTAACCCCCCCTGTTATTGCAATGTTCAGAAGTTAGCATGCCTTTAGGGTATGATATAAAATGCTAACCCCCCCTGTTATTGCAATGTTCAGAAGTTAGCATGCCTTTAGGGTATGATATAAAATGCTAACCCCCCCTGTTATTGCAATGTTCAGAAGTTAGCATGCCTTTAGGGTATGATATAAAATGCTAACCCCCCCTGTTTTTGCAATGTTCAGAAGTTAGCATGTCTTGGGGGTATGATATAAAATGCTAACCTCCCCTGTTATTGTAATGGTGAGAAGTTAGCATGCCTTTAGGGTATGATATAAAATGCTAACCCCCCCTGTTATTGCAATGTTCAGAAGTTAGCATGCCTTTAGGGTATGATATAAAATGGTAACCTCCCCTGTTATTGTAATGGTGAGAAGTTAGCATGTCTTGGGGGTATGATATAAAATGCTAACCTCCCCTGTTATTGCAATGTTCAGAAGTTAGCATGCCTTTAGGGTATGATATAAAATGCTAACCTCCCCTATTATTGTAATGGTGAGAAGTTAGCATGTCTTGGGGGTATGATATAAAATGCTAACCCCCCCTGTTATTGCAATGTTCAGAAGTTAGCATGCCTTTAGGGTATGATATAAAATGCTAACCTCCCCTGTTATTGTAATGGTGAGAAGTTAGCATGTCTTGGGGGTATGATATAAAATGCTAACCTCCCCTGTTATTGCAATGTTCAGAAGTTAGCATGCCTTTAGGGTATGATATAAAATGCTAACCTCCCCTGTTATTGTAATGGTGAGAAGTTAGCATGTCTTGGGGGTATGATATAAAATGCTAACCTCCCCTGTTATTGCAATGTTGAGAAGTTAGCATGTCTTGGGGGTATGATATAAAATGCTAACCTCCCCTGTTATTGTAATGTTGAGAAGTTAGCATGTCTTGGGGGTATGATATAAAATGCTAACCTCCCCTGTTATTGCAATGTTGAGAAGTTAGCATGTCTTGGGGGTATGATATAAAATGATAACCTCCCCTGTTATTGCAATGTTGAGAAGTTAGCATGTCTTGGGGGTATGATATAAAATGCTAACCTCCCCTGTTATTGTAATGGTGAGAAGTTAGCATGTCTTGGACATATGAACTTTTACACTCATCATTATTCTTGATTCATTCAGGACTATGCGTAATCATGCTGGTAATCCACATTAATGTAGAAGTGTTTACAAACATATACTATTCTTATTTACAACAAAAGTGACTCAAATATGACACAATACATTATGTACCATGTATTTCTAAGTGAATCTTGTCCCAATACTTTTTGTCCACTAAAATGGGGCAACTATCTCCCCCTTCCCCCTAACTCTGGTCTGCAGTAGTTCTGGTCCGCACTAACTAACTCTGGTCTAGTGCTTTGCTAGTAGCTAGCTAGTTCTGGTCTGCAGTAGCTCTGGTCCAGCTCTGTAACAGTGTTATAGGCTGGTTTAATATTTATACTGTAAATGTCCTCAATAATCTCTGTTCATTTAGGTTTTGCCCTTGGAGCCACCATCCAGTCCAAGACTAAGGGCATCTGGATGTGGTGTGTCCCTCATCCTGAAAAAACAGACCACACCCTGGTGCTGCTGGATACAGAGGGGCTGGGGGACGTGGAGAAGGTGGGAGGTCAAAGTTCAATCTCTTTACAATCCACATTAAAGATTCATATTCCTCTTAGATTACTGACCAAGCACAGTGAACACATATCTGCACACTCATCATGTAAATTAAATTATTACTTAGTCAGAGATCCAATACATATATATATATAAAAATGGTCAAAGACTCCAGCCACCCTAGTCATAGACTGTTCTCTCTGCTACTGCACGGCAAGCGGTACCGGAGCGCCAAGTCTAAGTCCATGAGGCAACTAAACAGTTTCTACCCCCAAGCCATAAGACTACTGAACATCTAACATCTAATGGCTACCCAGACTATTTGCGTTTGATTTGATGTCATACTTGTTTCAGGGGGATTCTAAGAATGATGCCTGGATCTTCTCCCTGGCCATTCTGTTAAGCAGCACTCTGGTCTACAACAGTCGAGGGACCATCGACAATGATGCCGTGGAGAAGCTTCAGTATCCTTTTGGGTCAACATTTGGCTCCATTCTCTGGCATCTTGTGGACATAATCTGTTGTGGTATTTGATATGATAGTTTGTTTGTTAGTTAGGCTTTTGACAGTCATCTCAGACATATTAGTGAAAGCCTAGCTAATTGTGATGGACATCTTCATTAATTTGTATGTATATCTTTTACATTATTTAATTGTAGGCTAGACCTAATCATTGATATGGTAGAGAATAACATTTTAATAATGCGCCAACTAAATATGTTCCGTTTAATTAAATATGCAAGTTGCATATGTCGTGTTCATCAGTACTACATAGTAATTTATTCATCTGGAAACTGTAAAGGGCTTTAAAAAATCTCAGGATGCCGGTTCCCGGGATTTATTCTTAGCTTTAGTAAACATGAAGAGCTGATGTTGACCAAAAACAATGTCAGTGACTTTCAAAGAAATGAATTTACTGTCAGTTGAAAACTAAACTGAAAATTACTTGTTTTGTTTGTTTGTAATTTCCCTGAAATTCAAGTCCCTGATCACAATCTGTGCATGACATTGACATGAGCTATGGGAACTCCTGTATCAATCCTCAACCGGTCCTATAGATATGTGAACGAGCTGACAGAGATGATCAAGGTGAAGTCTTCCACTGACGATAAGGCGGAAGGAGAGGGCACCCAGTTTGTGCAGTTCTTTCCTAATTTTGTGTGGACCGTCAGAGATTTCACTCTAAAGCTCGAAATCAACAACAGAGAAATCACTCCAGACGAGTACCTGGAGAATTCCCTGCAACTCAAGAAAGGTAATATTGATTATTATAAACCAGGTAGTTTGAGACCTAGATGCTGATTGTCTCAAACAGCATTCCAGCTGTGTGTATATCAGACAATATACCACGGTATGATGCAAAGCGTAGCGTTATGACTATAACTACTGTTCCCTGAAGGAGTACAACATACTATGGGGAGTCGCACTCTCGCGATTTCAGTTGAAGGATCTACAATCACTCCTGACAAGACCAATGAAATCCTGGGACTGGGAGAGATTCTTCCACCAATCTTGACAACTGTGTGTCTGAATGTTGAAATGGGACACTTTTCATTCAACTCATATCTGGGAGACAGCAGTTTTTACACCTGTGAACACTGTGGAACTCAGTTGAAAAACCTGTGTTCATGTGCCAAGGTTTACCTAAAGCCTGGCCCACTCTGGGTACACAGGTGCCGGCGATCAGTGACGAGCCTCACTCGGTTTAGGCAGTAAGATGCGCTCCGGCAACCGGCTGGCACCCAGTGCTGGAACGCATACATTTAAAATAGACCTAGGTAAAAAGCCTCATCATGGAGGTTACCCTACCAACCAGTCATAGGTACTGGCAACAAAATACCTTGTAACATAGCTGGGAATGGGACAGACAGCTGTTGTAACAGACCGGGGAGAATCGTAATTTAATCTAATTCCCAGGAATGAAAAGTGTTGAGCTGGAGACAGACAGCTCATTTGGGGGCTCATATGAACCACAGAGACTTTGTGTGGGATAATAGCGTGGTCGTGTCCAACCCTGCTCGTTCCCTCAACTCCGCTAATCACCTATAGAGCCCATAACCTGTATCACTAGACACCAGAGGCTAGTGAGCTACAGGCAGGGATCAGAAATGAATCTCAGTAATGAGCTACCTATGGGGGAGGGGCGCCCCCTTGAGGACAAATACCCAACTTTTCACTCTCACCCTGGAGAGATTGATATAGCCCCTGAACCCCGTTGACACCGTGGAACTTGGGGTAACACACATGTAAGCTACACAAGAATCATTAGAAGCTAAGGGGTTCTTCTTCATAGAAGGTCATAGGAAATCCCAGGACATAGTGTCTATAATACTGTAAGGGGTTCTTCTTCATAGAAGATCATAGGAAATCCCAGGACATAGTGTCTATAATACTGTAAGGGGTTCTACTACATAGAAGATCATTGGAAATCCCAGGACATAGTGTCTATGATACTGTAAGGGGTTCTACTACATAGAGGATCATAGGATATCCCAGGACATAGTGTCTATAATACTGTAAGGGTTTCTTCTACATAGAAGACCATAGGAAATCCCAGGACATAGTGTCTACAATACTGTAAGGGTTTCTTCTACATAGAAGACCATAGGAAATCCCAGGACATAGTGTCTATAACACTTTCATAGCAGCCACATACAAACAGCATGATCATTTTGCTCATTTTATATATAAATATATAATTCCTTATCGCGTCTACACGCTCTCCTCCTCTCACCTTTTCCCTTTTCCCTTGTAGACTTCAGAGCACAACACATCAGCTGTCTGAGACCAGGCAAAAAAAGAAATCCAAGCCAAACCTTCATATCATAACCGCTAACTACTACACACAGTTTACATCATTGTCACCATATAAACTAACGTCAACTATAGCTAATAGATGCTACATTCATGCAGTAACATTACAGTTAACAGTCAGCAAGCAGTTTAGCATTTAAACCGGCGGGCCCCGGTGGCAATAAATTAGCAAAACCAAAATCTTACCTTGGAAGAGTTCCAGTGTTGGAAAGACATTCAGTTGGGTAACATAGCATCCCTCTCTGTTTTAGCTGGTTGTTTGAGTAGGCTAAATTCACTAGCTAAGTGAAAGTGGAAAACATACAACAAAATATAACACTCTCTCTATTGCTTCTCCTTCATTTTTAAAGAAATTAATTTCTTAAAAATTGTTAAACTATTGTCATTCTCTTTGAGTCAATTACTCACCATACTTTATACACTACAGTGCTAGCTAGCTGTAGCTTATGCTTTCAGTACTAGATTCATTCTCTGATCCTTTGATTCAGTTGACAACATGTCAGTTCATGCTATAAGAGCTCTGATAGGTTGGAGGAGAAAGGAAATATTATTGGGACGTACCCAAGATCTGCATATATTATAAAATCCAGGTATGCCAATGTTATCTTTCAGGTTTTGGTAAAAAGATCAATGAATACAACCTCCCGCGAGAGTGCATCCGGAACTTCTTCCCCTCGCGCAAGTGTTTTGTGTTCCCCTCCCCTACAACTCCTGACAACATGCAACAACTGGACTCCATGGAAGAGGCTGAGCTTTCTGAAAGCTTCAGAGAGGTCGCAGATACTTTCTGCCGCTTCATTTTCCAGGAGAGCCGTATGAAGACTGTTATAGGGGGACACGCATTAACCGGAGAGAGTGAGTCAGATATCTACCTACAGGACAGTATGTGAAAATGGATACACATATTGATTCTGAATTGTATTGTGCCACTAAATTCACACATTCATATTTTTCCTCCCACCTCTATCTGATCGCAGTGCTGGGGCACTTGGTCAACACCTATGTGGAGACCATAGCCAAAGGCAATGTGCCCTGTCTGGAGAATGCTGTGTTGGCCATGGCTAAAATTGAGAACCAGGCTGCTGTGGATGAGGGCCTGGCGGTGTACCAGAAGGGAATGGAGGATGTGAAGGCCTTATTCCCGGTGGACATCAATCAGCTGTCAGACAACCACCTTCTCTCAGAGACCCAGGCCACACGGGCGTTCATGAAGCGATCCTTCAAAGACGAAAACGGGGCATTTTTGAAAGCTCTGGCGGTAAGGGTCATTATTTGAGATCTGTGCCTGGGACACACAATGCATTTTTGACATCGTCAAGGCCATTCAATTGAAAAAATATTGATTAGCTTATGCAACAAAATAATTATCACCAGTAACAGTAACATCAGTAGGACCCAAGGACACCAGGTGGAATATGGCCAATCAGTGCAATTCCTCAATCAATTAACCTCTAGAGACAAAAGAACAGATTTGTTATCTAATCTCGGATAAAAATGAATAACGCTATATTGAATAAAAGCTTAATATAGAAATTGAGACAATATGTAACCCTATTTTCACTATAGGAACATGGCATACCAGGGTTCACATGTCTGAAGCTAGTGTCAGCTCATACCAGGGTTCACATGTCTGAAGCTAGTGTCAGCTCATACCAGGGTTCACATGTCTGAAGCTAGTGTCAGCTCATACCAGGGTTCACATGTCTAAAGCTAGTGTCAGCTCATACCAGGGTCACATTTCTGAAGCTAGAATCAGCTCATACCAGGGTGCACATGTCTGAAGCTAGTGTCAGCTCATACAAGGGTTAACATGTCTGAAGCTAGAATCAGCTCATACTAGGGTTCACATGTCTTATGCTAGTGTCAGCTCATACCAGGGTTCACATGTCTGAAGCTAGTGTCAGCTCATACCAGGGTTCACATGTTTGAAGCTACAGTGGCTTGCGAAAATATTCACCCCCTCTTGGCATTTTTCCTTTTTTGTTTCCTTACAACATGGAATTAAAATGATTTTTTGGGGGGTTTGTATCATTTGATTTACACAACATGCCTACCACTTTAAAGATGCAAAATATTTTTTTTGTAAAACAAACAAGAAATAAGACAAAAAAACAAAACACTTGAGCGTGCATAACTATTCACACCCCCCCCTACTTTGTAGAGCTACCTTTTGCAGCAATTACAGCTGCAACTCTCTTGGGGTATGTCTCTAATAGCTTGGCACATCTAGCCACTTGGATTTTTGCCCATTCTTCAAGGCAAAACTGCTCCAGCTCCTTCAAGTTGGATGGGTTCCGCTGGTGTACAGCAATTGTAAGTCATACCACAGATACTCAATTGGATTGAGGTCTGGGCTTTGACTAGGCCATTCCAAGACATTTAAATGTTTCCCCTTAAACCACTCTAGTGTTGCTTCAGCAGTATGCTTAGGGTCATTGTCCTGCTGGAAGGAGAACCGTCCCAGTCTCAAATCTCTGGACGACTGAAACAGTCTATTTAGCACCATCCATCATTCCTTCAATTCTGACCAGTTTCCCAGTCCCTGCCGCTGAAAAACATCCCCACAGCATGATGCTACCACCATCAAGCTTCACATTGTGGATGGTGTACTCTGGGTGATGAGAGGTGTTGGGTTTTCGCCAGACATAGCATTTTCCATGATGGCCAAAAAGCTCATTTTTAGTCCCATCTGACCAGAGTACCTTCTTCCATATGTTTGGGGAGTCTCCCACGTGCCTTTTGGCAAACACCAAATGTGTTTGCTTATTTTTTCTTTAAGCAATGCCTTTTTTCTGGCCACTCTTCTGTAAAGCCCAGCTCTGTGGAGTGTAAGGCTTAAAGTGGTCCTACGGACAGATACTCCAATCTCCGCTGGGGAGCTTTGCAGCTCCTTCAGGGTTATCTTTGGTCTCTTTGTTGCCTCTGATTAATGCCCTCCTTGCCTGGTCCGTGAGTTTTGGTGGGCGGCCCTCTCTTGGCAGGTTTGTTGTGGTGCCATATTCTTTCCATGTTTTAATAATGGATTTAATGGTGCTCCGTGGGATGTTCAAAGTTTCTGATATTTTTTTATAACCCAACCCTGATCTGCACTTCTACACAACTTTGTCCCTGAATTGTTTAGAGAGCTCCTTGGTCTTCATGGTGCCGCTTGCTTGGTGGTGTTTCAGACTCTGGGGCCTTTCAGAACAGGTGTATATATACTGAGATCATGTGACAGATCATGTGACACTTAGATTGCACACAGGTGGACTTTATTTAACTAATTATGTGAATTCTGAAGGTAATTGGTTGCACCAGATCTTATTTAGGGCCTTCATAGCAAAGGGGGTGAATACATATGCACAAACCACTTTTCAGTTGTTGTTATTTTTGCATTTTCTGAAACTACTTTTTTTATTTCACTTCACCAATTTGGAGTATTTTGTGTATGTCCATTACATGAAATACAAATATAAATCTATTTAAATTACAGGTTGTAATGCAACAAAATAGGAAAAACACCAAGGGGGATGAATACTTTTGCAAGGCACTGTAGTATCAGCTCAAACCGGGGCTCACATGTCTGAAGCTAGTGTCAGCTCATACCAGGGTTCATAATCTGAAGCTAGTATCAGCTCATACCGGGGTTCACATGTCTGAAGCTAGTGTCAGCTCATACCAGGGTTCACATGTCTGAAGCTAGTGTCAGCTCATACCAGGGTTCACATGTCTGAAGCTAGTGTCAGCTCATACCAGGGTTCACATGTCTGAAGCTAGCATCAGCTGAAGGTCAACCTGACCTTGTATGCTATAAAATGTTGCTTCTTAGAGAACATTCTGATCTACAACGTGTTATTGTAGCAAGGTTGACTTATAGCTGCTGTGTTTCTCATGTGGTATATATGGTATTCTCCAATGATAGCATCCGGTAATACACCTTTTCTTGAACTGTCGTCATATAATTCTCTGATCATTTATCTTATTCTACACACCTGAATCTGAAAATTCCCAATAAATCTTTCAGGAGGCCATTTGCAACCACTACGCTGACCTTTTCAAACAAAACAAGGATGCCTCAGAGAAGAAGTGCAAGGCCCTTCTGGAGAATCTGTCTGCTCCGATGGATCAGGGCATGAAGGAGGGGACGTACGCCATACCGGGAGGCTATGAGCTTTACTGCAATCACCATGACCACCATCACCAAGATAGTGGCACAGTACCGGGCCGAGCCTAACAAAGGAGTCAGGGTAATAGCTATTTTAAGGTGTATTAGAGAAAACATCCATCATTAGTCAGTAATGACCAATTAAACATTTCAACTAATTTCAGTCACCTGGTTACGGTTTGAATCAAAATCAATGCAACAACCTATAAGGCATGTTTCCTGCAGGCTGAGGAGGTTCTGGAACAGTTCCTGAAGGACAAGAGTGCAGAGACCAACTTCATCCTGCAAGCTGACAAAAGACTGTCTGAAAAAGATAAAAAAATCCAAGGTAAGCCACACCTCAATCTTTTTAATTTCCAACTATAAAATAAAAATCAACTGTGGTAGGCTAATATGGAAGATGTAAACAAGACCAGTGGCCCCGCCCTAATGCCAGGCCCCGCCCAAAAACACAACTTTAAGTATTATGGAGTAAAAAGTGTTATTGGTGGCCGACTAGAAAATATCAATTATGACAGATTTTACAAATAAGCATTTTGCTAGCAATTTATTTTAGCTCTTTGTATGTGTTTTGTGACACTCGCGCTGGTTTTATTATTATGCTAATATGGGAAGTACATGGGGCGCTGTCCTCAGACAATCAAATGTAGTGCTTTCGCCGTAAAGCCTTTTTGAAATCTGACCACGCAGTGACATTGCCAAGAGTCTAAGCTTTTGAAGAGTATGCAACACTTGTATTTGTATGAATGTTTTACATTTGCATTTTAAATTTGGCGCTCTACATTTTTCCGGATGTTGTCAAGGAAGCTAGCGCCACACCGCTCCTTAATTATCCCCAAGAGGTTAACACCCCCGCTGTCCTACAATCTAAGCTAGATGCCCTCAATCTCACACAAATTATCAACGAACCTACCAGGTACAACCCCAACTCTGTAAACACGGGCACCCTCATAGATATCTCCTGACCAACCTGCCCTCTAAATACACCTCTACTGTCCTGAACCAGGATCTCAGCGATCACTGCCTCATTGCCTGTGTCCGTAATGGGTCTGCAGTCAAACGACCACCTCTCATCACTGTCAAATGCTTTCTAAAACACTTCAGCGAGTAGGTCTTTCTAATCGTCCTGGCCCGTGTATCCTGGAAGGATATTACCTCATTCCATCAGTAGAGAATGCATGGTTATTCTTTAAAAGTGCTTTCCTCACCATCTTAAATAAGCATGCCCCATTCAAAGAATTTAGAACCAGGAACAGATATAGCCCTTGGTTCACTACAGACCTGACTGCCCTTGACCAGCACAAAAACATCCTGTGGCGTACTACATTAGCATTGAATAGCCCATGCAATTTGCAACTTTTCAGGGAAGTTAGAAAAGCAAAGGCTAGCTTTTTCAAAACAGAAATGTGCATCCTGTCGCACAAACTCCAAAATGTTCTGGGGCACTGTAAAGTCCATGGAGAATAAGAGCACCTCCTCCCAGCTGCCCACTGCACTGAGGATAGGAAACACTGTCACCACTGACAAATCCACGATAATTGAGAATTTCAAGAATCATTTTTCTATGGCTGGCCATGCTTTCCACCTGGCTACCCCTACACCGGTCAACAGCCCTGCACCCCCCACAGCAACTTGCCCAAACCTCCCCCATTTCTCCCCCATATCCAGATAGCTGATGTTCTGAAAGAGTTGCAAAATCTGGACCCCTACAAAATAGCTGGGCTAGACAATCTGGCCCCTCTCTTTCAAAAATTATACACTGCAATTGTTGCAACCCCTATTACTAGCCTGTCTGAGAACCCCAAAGATTGGAAAGCTGCCGCGGTCATCCCCCTCTTCAAAGGGGGAGACACTCTAGACCCAAACTGTTATAGACCTATATCTATCCTACCCTGACTTTCTAAGGTTTTCGAAAGCCAAGTTAACAAACAGATCACCGAACATTTCGAATCCCACCGTACCTTCTCCGCTATGCAATCTGGTTTCAGAGCAGGTCATTGGTGCACCTCAGCCACGCTCAGGGTCCTAAATGATATCATAACCGCCATCGATAAAAGACAATACTGTGCAGCCGTATTCATCGACCTGGCCAAGGCTTTTGACTCTGTCAATCACCCCATCCTTATATGGCAGACTCAACAGCTTTGGTTTCTCAAATGACTACCTCGCCTAGTTCCCCAAATACTTCTCAGACAGAGTTCAGTGTGTCAAATCAGATGGCCTGTTGTCCGGACCTCTGGCAGTCTCTATGGGGGTGCCACAGGGTTCAATTCTCGGGCCTACTCTCTTCTTTGTATACATCAATGATGTCTCTCTTGCTGCTGGTGATTATCTAATCCATCTCTATGCAGACGACAGCATTCTGTATACTTATGGTCGTTCTTTGGACACTGTGTTAACTAACCTCCAGACGAGCTTCAATGCCATAAAACTCTCCTTCCGTGGCCTCCAACTGCTCTTAAATGCAAGTAAAACTAAATGCATTCTCTTCAACCGATCGTTGCCCGCACCAGCCCGCCCGTCCAGCATCACTACTCTGGACGGTTCTGATTTAGAATATGTGGACAATTACAAATATCTAGGTGTCTGGTTAAACTGTAAACTCTCCTTCCAGACTCACATTAAGCATCTCCAATCCAAAAGTAAATCGAGAATCGGCTTCCCATTTCGCAACAAAGCATCCTTCACTCATGCTGCCAAACATACCCTCGTAAAACCGACTATCCTACCGATTCATGACTTCGGCGATGTCATTTATAAAATAGCCTCCAACACTCTACTCAGCAAATTGGATGCAGTCTATCACAGTGCCATCCGTTTTGTCACCAAAGCCCCATATACTACCCACCACTGCGACCTGTATGCTCTCGTTGGCTGGCCCTTGCTTCATATTCGTTGCCAAACCCACTGCTCCAGGTCATCTATAAGTCTTTGCTAGGTAAAGCCCCGCCTTATCTCAGCTCACTGGTCTCCATAGCAGCACCCACCCGTAGCACGCGCTCCAGCAAGTATATTTCACTGGTCACCCCCTAAGCCTATTCCTTCTTTGGCCGCTGTTCCTTCCAGTTCTCTGCTGCCAGTGACTGGAACGAATTGCAAAAATCACTGAAGCTGGAGACTCATATCTCCCTCACTAACTTTAAGCACCAGCTGTCAGAGCAGCTCACAGATCACTACACCTTTACATGGCCCATCTGTAAATAGCCCATCCAACTACCTCATTCCCATATTGTTATTTCTGCGACCTGACCAATTTTTTTGCTCCATTGCACACCAGTATCTCTGCGTGCACATTCATCTTCTGCACATATATCACTCCAGTGTTTAATTGCTAAATTGTAATTATGTGTATTATTTGTTTATGCGTAACTCTGTGTTGTTGTTTGTGTTGCACTGCTTTGCTTTATCTTGGCCAGGTCGCAGTAGTAAATGAGAACTTGTTCTCAACTGGCCCACCTGGTTAAATAAAGGTGAAATAAAAAATAGATAAAAAACAAGGCACTAAAGTAATACAGCAAAGAATATGGCAAAGAAATTTACTTTTTTGTCATGAATTCAAACTGTTATGTTTGGGGCAAATCTAATACAACACATTGCTGAGTACCATTCTTCATGTTTTCAAGTATAGTTGTGACTGCATCATGTTTTGTATGCTTGTAATCGTTAAGAACTTTGGAGTTTTTCAGGATAAACAATAAATGAAATGGAGCTAAGCACAGGCAAAATCCTAGAGGAAAACCTGGTTCAGCTTTCCACCTTTCAGCAGGACAATAATATAAAATGCAAGGCCAAATCTACGCTGGAAAGACAGTTACAGTTTTGGCCAAGTTATATTTTGGACTTAAATCTGCTTGAAAGTATATGGCAAGACTGGAAATGGTTGTCTAGCAATGTTCAACAACCACTTTGAACAATTTTAAAAATAATAATGGGCAAATATTGTACAGTCCAGGTGTGGAAAGCTCTCTTAGAGACTTACCCAAAAAGACTCACAGCCGTAATCTCTGCCAAAAGTTATTCTAACATGTATTGACTGAGGGGTATGAAGACTTATGTACATTTGAAATTTTTGCATTTCATTTAAAAAAAAGTTTAGAACATGTTGTCATTGCAAGGTATTGTGTGTAGATGGGTGAGAGAAAAACATATATTTAATCCACAACAAAATGTGGAATAAGTCAAGGTGTATGAATACTTTCTGAAGGTACTGTACACCAATCTGGTGCCCGACTAGCTAGCGCCTTAGGGATATCCAAATTGAACCCACATTTACCTCAGGCATTACGATCGGGTTGCGAGCAGCTGTATTCTGAATTGATGACTACTTGAGTGCTGCCAGCTGTGGGCATGTGGGCAGGATGAAACTAACCTAACATTCATTTACATTGTGATGCAGTCACGACCACAAAAATCTGTTTTGGCAGAGACTGACTTCATGGCCAAAATGATCCTATTTACACTTTTTAGTACATTTTAATAGTAGAATAAATGTTGGACTCATCGATGCCACATAGGTTGTTTTCTAAAATGAGAGAAGTACGTTTTTTACAGGCGGTTGCTCTTTAAAAGTACAAAGGGAATAGACCAGGCCCTAGCTATGAACCAGCCCACCACTGCAAAGCACTGAATAATCTCCCCTCTTCAAACTTCATACATGCAAGATGTGCTGTTGATGGTCATTTAGAGTGGTGATAAAGTTGATATACAAAATAACTCCAAATATGTTTGACTGGTCCAGCAACGATCATATCCCCCATTTGTTCTTTGATTAATTCTTAAAAGTATAAAAAAAAAAGTCAATATAAAACAATTATTTTATAAAATATTGAATTTGTCCTTGACTAAAATAGCCCCTAGAAACACATTAAATAACACACTCTTAACTGGCAAAAAAGATTGTAGAGCAAATTGGGGAACACCATTGTGTTCGTTAGTCTCCACTTTCTATGGAGTGATCATATTAGTTTGTAGGCCAAACCGTTTGGATGCTACAGATGTTTTCATGAGAAGACCGATTTTCAGGATGTCTCCTGGTCTGACAAACAGCGCAGTAGATCTGCCCCTATCCACCGCAGATGCAGAAGGGCGACACAGATGGATGTGGTGAATTGAGGTGCAGCCCAATGCAAAATAAATCTCTAGCTTTAACAGCCAGATTTTAATGGGTATTTTTTTATTATGATACTTAGATTGACGCACCGTTGTGCCAATAGACTCGAGGGTTTTGATGTGTATGAATCTGTATGAGAAAATGAGTTGTCCAGTTTTCCTACTTATTTCTCTCTCTCCTTGGCTTTTCTAGCTGAGAAAAGGAAAACAGCTGAGCTGGAGCAGGAGAAGGCAGCATTGAATGAGAAAAAAGCAGAGATGGAGCGCACCATTGAGAACATTGAGAGGGGCCAGGAGAAATACTTGAAGGAGATGGAAGAGAAGATGGAGGAGGAGAGGAAGCAACAGCAGCAGGAGTTCAACAGAACCCTGGACTGCAGGATGCAAGAGCAGAAAGATCTCCTGGAGAAGGGCCATAAGGAGAAGGCTGACCTAATGAAACAAGAGATCGAGGAGATGAAGAAGAGCAATGAATTGGAAAGGGAGGCCAATTCCCAGAATCAGAAGGTTCTGATGGAACTAGTCAAGAACCAGGCTAAGGAACAGAAAGCACTGATGGAAAGGTTGATTGAAGAGCACAAGAATAGACCACAGATCCCACCCTGTAACCTCTTGTGATCCACTCCTTTGAACCTTTGAAAGCCTGACTATGAAAAGCTAACTGATATTGAATAGAGTTTTTATATGAACTTTTTACTCAACCTTACTGCATCCTAATGTGATCCACTCCACTTTGAATTCCTGACAATGAAAGTAAACTGATATTGAGTCTTGAAGCGTTGAAGTGTTTGTCCTCTATAGCTATCATTGTTTTTATCTGACCCTGCTGGTTATCTATGAAGTTTGAACGTTTTGAAAAACTATCTGGCATTAATGGCCACATGAGCCTGGTTTCTCTCTAGGTTCATTCCTAGTTTCCTGCCTTCTAGGGAGTTTTTCCTAGCCACTGTGCTTCTGCTCTTCATTGCTTGTTGTTTGGAGTTTTAAGCTGGGTATCTGTAAAGCACAACTGCTGATATAAAAAGGGCTTAATAAAATACATTTGATTGTTTGATCTCTTGTGAACCCTCCAAGCCCTCAACAGTCCACACACAGATCGTGAGTATCTTTCAGATAAATGCTATAAGCACATGATGGGATCATGATCTTGACCCCGAATCCGGCTTAGTCATCGTCGTCTTTGTCGTTTTCTTGCAAATTGAAGAATAACTAATTGTTTGTGATTAGACAATGTATAAGAACAAGTCCAAACTTCAGCACACAACATCCAGGGGGTAAGCACTCTACCGCTAAGGAAAAGGTTAGTTAGCGCAACATAAGACGTTTTCCAATTGTCAGATTTAGTAGTGTAAATCATTCCTGTTTACACCAAAGAGAAAGGGAAGTACCTAGTCAGTGAAATGTGTCTTCCACATTTAAACCAGAGAGGTGCGGGGGTCTGCCTTAATCAACATCCACGGCACCCAGGGAACAGTGGGTTAACTGCCTTGTTTAGGGGCTTGCAACCTTCCAGTTACTTGTCCAATGCTCTAACCACTAGGGTACCTGCCGCCCCAGTGCTCCAAGAGCACAATAATTGAAGGAATGAATCCAAGCTGATCATAGCAATAAGGCAGCTCAGAGGTTTGTGATATATGGCCAATAAACAACGGCTAAGGGTTGTATCCAGGCACTCCGCGTTGTGTCGTAAATTTGAAAATCCCTTATCCATGGTATATTGGCCATATACCTCACTCTCTCAGGCCGTATTGCTTAAATTTACCTCACTATCTCAGGCCTTATTGCTTAAATATACCTCACTCTCTCAGGCCTCATTACTTAAATATACCTCACTCTCTCAGGCCTCATTACTTAAATATACCTCACTCTCTCAGGCCTTATTACTTAAATAGACCTCACTCTCTCAGGTATTATTGCTTAAATATACCTCACTCTCTCAGGCTGTATTGCAAAAATATACCTTTACTATTTACAAATTACAGAACTATCATGATAAATCAGCAATAGGCCTATTATTTTTATCAATCTAGCTTTGAGTCCCTCAATCACACCAGCGTGATTTAATACTTCCAACCCCTTTATTTTTTAGCAACATACTTTTTAATCGGATGTGTCTAAAGTCAAAGTCTATTCCTTCTGCATCTGCAGATACACTATGAGAAGCTGAGACACTCACAAGCACACACACATGTAAGCCAAACAAGAATCGTTAGAAGCTAAGGAGTTCTTCTACATAGAAGGTCATAGGAAATCCCAGAACATATTGTCTATAATACTGTAAGGGGTTCTACTACATAGAAGATAATAGGAAAGCCCAGGACATAGTGTCTATAATACTGTAAGGGTTCTTCTACATAGAAGATAATAGGAAATCCCAGGACATAGTGTCTATAATACTGTAAGGGTTCTTCTACATAGAAGATAATAGGAAAGCCCAGGACATAGTGTCTATAATACTAGTAGGACCCTTGTTTTTGTATTGACATTTGCAATACAACTCACGAATGCAACTGCAATGGCGGTTTTTATGTTCTACTTGTAGTCCTGGTTGTCCTGAGAAGGAAAATGGTAAAAAACGTAATTGTGAGACTAAATATAAGATCAAGCAGATGAATGAAACAGCGGCCGTGATGTTTATGAGAATGGCCTTATTTCTATTATAGCATATTGGATGACTGTCAATCATATTCTATTCACCAGTTCAATGTAACATCGATAGGTTTAGTCTACTACATGATACTTTAATTTTCCCTATACCTATCATGAGGTTGCTACAACCTAGCCTATGAATGAAAGTTTACAACACAGGTGCACAGGTCGAGAGACGCATTTGAGTAATCAAGGTGACAGACAGTGACATGTTCAATACCATCTTACAAACTCTTGATTTCATCTAGCTGATCTAGGGTGTAATCATTAGTCCAACAGTTGCAAACGAGAACTTCTATTGGACAAATTCAAGTATGTTTATCCCCGTTTTGTTCCGTTTGCTTCCGTTTAAGAAATGTTTTTCAACAGAATCGGGGGAATGAATACACCTCTGATCACACGCAAACACATACAAACAGCATGATCATTTTGTTTCTTGTAGAATTCCTTCTCACATCTACGCGCTCTCCTACTCTCACCTTTTCCCTTCGCTTGTGGAGTTCAGTGCACAACACATCAGCTGTCTGTGACCAGAAGAAAAATACCTTTCCAAACCAAACCTTCATATCATAACCACTAACCGCTACACACAGCCTACATTGTTGTCACCATATTAGCTAACGTCATAGCTAGACAACATAGCTACTATAACTAATGGATTAGTAAACCAGCTACAATCATCCAGTACAGTGTACAGTCAGCAAGCAGTTTAGCAGTTACACATGTAGGCCCCGGTGGCAATTAATTCATAAAACCAAAAGTTTACCTTGGAAGAGTTCCAGTGTTGGATAGCCATGGCCAGCTAGCTAACATAGCATCCCTCACTGTTTTAGCCTGATGTTTGAGTTGGCTAATCTAGCTAGTTGCATTCGAAAGTTTAAAAAAAATGCAACTAAATATTGCTCTCTCTCTCTTTTGCTTCTCCTTCATTATAAAAAAAATATGAGTTAAAAACTTGTTAATCTATTGTCTTTCTCCTCTTTGCATCCATTACTCACCACATTTTATACACTGTGGTGTTAGCTAGCTGTAGCTTATGCTTTCAGTACTTGATTAATTCTCTGATCCTTTGATTGGGTGGACAACATGTCAGTTTATGGTGCTAGAGCTCTGATAGGTTGGAGGAGAAAGGAGATATTATTGGGACGTACCCAAGATCTGCATGTACTATAAAATCCAGTAATGCCAATGTTATCTTTCAGGTTATGGTAAAAAGATCAATGACTACAATGTCCTGCGAGAGTGCATACAGAACTTCTTCCCCTCACGCAAGTGTTTTGTGTTCCCCTCCCCTACAACTCCTGACAACATGCACCGACTGGACTCCATGGACGAGGCAATTCAAAAACCTGTGGACCAAAACCATTTTATTGTTTGACATTTCTCAGTAATTAATAACCAACTGACCAGCTTGTACAGTTAGTATTTTTACTGAACAAAAATATAAACGCAACATTCAAGAATTTCAAAAATTGTACTGAGTTAGAGTTCATATGAGGAAATCAGTCAGTTTAAATAAATTCATTAGGCCCTAATCTATTTAACATGACTGGTCACAGATCAGAAAACCAGTCAGTGTCTGGAGTGACCATTATTTACCAATTTCCTTCGCATAGAGTTGATCAAGCTGTTTATTGTGGAATGTTGTTCTACTCTTCAATGGCTTTGCGAAGTTGCTGGATATTTGGGGAAATGGAACACGGGGGCGGCAGGAAGCCTAGTGGTTAGAGCGTTAGACTAGTAACCGAAAGGTTGCAAGATCGAATTCCCGAGCTGACAAGGTAAAAATCTGTCGTTCCGCCCCTGAACAAGGCAGTTAACCCACTGTTCCTAGGCTGTCATTGAAAATCAGTTTTTTTTTCTTAACTGACTTGCCTAGTTAAATAAAATAAAAAAATAAAAACACGCTGTCGTACACGTCGATCCAGAGCATCCCAAACGTGCTCAACGGGTGACATGTCTGGTGAGTATGCAGGCCATGGAAAAAAACCGGAAACTTTCAGCTTCCAGGAATTGTGTACAGATACTTGCGACATGGGGCCGTGCCTTATCATGCTGAAACATTAAGTGATGGCAAGACAATGGGCCTCAGGATCTCATAACGGTATCTCTGTGCATTCAAATTGATATTTATAAAATATAATTGTGTTTGTTGTCCGTAGCTTATTCTTGCCAATACCATAACCCCACCACCACGGGACACTCATTTCACAACATTGACATCAGCAAACTGCTCACCCACAAAACGCCATACACGTGATCTGAGGTTGTGAGCCGGATGGACGTACTGCCAAATTCTCTAAAACAACATTGGAAGTGGCTTATGGTAGTGAAATTAACATTAAATTATCTGGCAACAGCTCTGGTGGACATTCCTGAAGTCAGCATGGCAATTGCACACTCCCTAAAAACTTGAGACATCTGTGGCATTGTGTTGCTTGACAAAACTGCACATTTTAGAGCAGGCTTTTATTGTCCCAAGCACAAGGTGCACCTGTGTAATGATCATGGAGTTTAATCAGCTTCTTGATATGGCTCATTTCCTATTAGTGGTGACCTGTGTGATTAGAGGGAGAAGAGGGTGGTTCAGATCCTACTAGTGGTGGCCTGAGTGATTAGAGGGAGAAGAGGTTCAGATCCTACTAGTGGTGGCCTGAGTGATTAGAGGGAGAAGAGGTTCAGATCCTACTAGTGGTGGCCTGAGTGATTAGAGGGAGAAGAGGTTCAGATCCTACTAGTGGTGGCCTGAGTGATTAGAGGGAGAAGAGGTTCAGATCCTACTAGTGGTGGCCTGAGTGATTAGAGGGAGAAGAGGTTCAGATCCTACTAGTGGTGGCCTGAGTGATTAGAGGGAAAAGAGGTTCAGATCAAATCAAAGTTTATTTGTCAGGTGCGCCAAATACAACAGATGTAGACCTGAAATGCTTGCTTACAAGCCCTAACCAACAGTGCATTGTTTTTAATAAAAAAAGAGGTATTAGGTAAACAATAGGTAAGTAAAGAACAGGTGACAGCAAAGAGATGGTAATACAATTGGTGTATTCAAATCATAATATTTAAGCCATGGAAATGATCAACACAAGCAGTTAAGGTCTGTGTTGATGGTTTGGCTACGGTAGTTTTAGACTGGAGAAGCATCTAGACACACAAACATAAACCACCTGGCAACCAGACCCTAGAGGTCAGTTGACATGGTGGGAGGGGTGGGAGGGATACCCCAGGATCCTCCATTCACACTCGGTCCCAACACTGCAGTTATACAGGACACAGAGGGTCGGGGTATCATGGTCAGACTATACCATGTACAGTGAGGGAAAATAGTATTTGATCCCCTGCTGATTTTGTACGTTTGTCCACTGACAAAAAAATTATCAGTCTATAATTTTAATGGTAGGTTTATATGAACAGTGAGACAGAATAACAACAAAAAAATCCAGAAAAACGCATGTGAAAAATTTTATAAATTGATTTGCATTTTAATGAGGGAAATAAGTATTTGACCCCTCTGCAAAACATGACTTAGTGCTTGGTGGCAAAACCCTTGTTGGCAATCACAGAGGTCAGACGTTTCTTGTAGTTGGCCACCAGGTTTGCACACATCTCAGGAGGGATTTTGTCCCACTCCTCTTTGCAGATCTTCTCCAAGTCATTAAGGTTGAGGCTGACGTTTGGCAACTCGAACCTTCAGCTCCCTCCACAGATTTTCTATGGGATTAAGGTCTGGAGACTGGCTAGGCCACTCCAGGACCTTAATGTGCTTCTTCTTGAGCCACTCCTTTGTTGCCTTGGCCGTGTGTTTTGGGTCATTGTCATGCTGGAATACCCATCCATGACCCATTTTCAATGCGAATAATCGGACCAACTGTTGTCACCTTCTCACCAAGCTGCTTGGCGATGGTCTTGTAGCCCATTCCAGCCTTGTGTAGGTCTACAATCTTGTCCCTGACATCCTTGGAGAGCTCTTTGGTCTTGACCATGGTGGAGAGTTTGGAATCTGATTGATTGATTGCTTCTGTGGACAGGTGTCTTTTATACAGGTGACAAACTGAGATTAGGAGCACTCCCTTTAAGAGTGTGCTCCTAATCTCAGCTCGTTACTTGTATAAAAGACACCTGGGAGCTAGAAATCTTTCTGATTGAGAGAGGGTCAAATACTTATTTCCCTCATTAAAATGCAAATCAATTTATAACATTTTTCACATGCGTTTTTCTGTATTTTTTTGTTGTTATTATGTCTCTCACTGTTCAAATAAACCTGCCATTAAAATTATAGACTGATCATTTCTTTGTCAGTGGGCAAACGTTCAAAATCAGCAGGGGATCAAATACTTTTTTCCCTCACTGTATACAATACATAATGTTGCAGCATAGACCACATAAAAGGAGATGGGGAACGCAGCTACAAACAGGCTGTGATCTTATTGGTCAATGCTCACCGTTCCCATTGCTGATAGGCTCCGTGGTCTCCCAGTTCATGGCCCTCTGGACGGACTTCTTTCAGCGTGTGTTCAGGAACTCGCTCTCTACATTAGAAAAATAAACAGTTACATCCTGACTGATCATTGGATCATCCTGTCCTCATAGAAACTATGCAGTTTGTAATGTGTTGTAATGTATACATTTAACCACCAGATGGCAATCTGAGGTAAATATTGACAAGGCATCTCATAGTCAGGCCTAATGACAGGGTTGGTGTCAAATCTGTCAATTGAGGAAGTGGACTGAAATTAATCAATTGAAAATCCTCATGGAAAAACAACAAGGTTTTTGATTCATGGTTAAAGAGCCCATCAAGGTCTGATGCTGCTCTCTCACCCTCAGGGTTGATCTGGGGTTGATATTTCTCAGTAGAGATGGTTGTGAGGTCACCAGGGGCCAGGCTCCAGACACTGGCCCCCTCTGCTGCTCCAGCTGCCATGGCTGTACCCAGTGCAGAATCCAATACTGCACTTCCTCAGGAGTAGGTAGAGGTTAACGTCAGAATGTACTCTGTGTATTTGTCTGCTTTCAGAGTAATGTTTTCCTGCGTAGAGTGACGTCAATGTGCCTGTGTGTCCTTGGGAGTGGACATACAAATGTGTGTATTTGAGTCAAAGTTTGAGTTTGAGTCAAAGTTCATATTAGGACAACTAGCTCAAGTTTATTCACCCAATGGGTCCAACAGCTGCAAAGACAAAAACACGTTTTGTCTAAACATTACATTGTTGTTGCTACTGTAGGCAGGAAGTTAAGTGATGTGTGAAATAAAACTGTTCCTTCTGCCTTCATGTGACCTGACCTCGGCCCACATTCCTCACTAGTCCACAGCTATCCACCCTTATCAACAACGGGATTGGATTTTCCCTTACTTTGTCATTTTCCAGGCCCATACTTCTTATCCACCCTCCATTGACCCCACATTATACATTCCTTCTACACACAAACATTCACTTTTGGTGTTGCAAGTATTTCAAATGACAACCCAACAACATAAAGACATGTGTCCGCAGCTTGAGGTCGTTTTAAAGGCTGAAGTCACTCCCCCTCGTACACTGGGCTCCCAGTAGAGGGCGTACAGCCCAGAGAAGGCAGGAACAAAGTAATATCCATAGGACGAGCCCACATTACCTGCCAGCTTCTCTGTGAGAGGAGGAGGTGTGAGAGAGAGAGAGAGAGAGAGAGAGAGAGAGAGAGATACACAGAGAGAGAGCAAGAAAGAGCGAGACAGAGTGTACCAGAGCGCAGAATAAAGAATTTACTAGCGCTCAACACTAGTTGAATATGGCCGGTGTCAGTAAACAACGGCAAAAAAGCGTAATTAAATTGTTTCCAGCAGCACAGTTACAGTCACCAACGCTCTGGTTAACACGAAAACTGCCTAACCAGCTCTGCTAGGTCGAGTAAAATGGTCAAAGTGGTCTCATTTGTGTCTGGAAGTAGCTAGCAAGTTAGCCAACGTTAGTGTAGGTGCTTGACTGCCGTTGTAAGGCCAGAACGCTCAAATCAACCCTACTCCAGCTGGAATTTAACTAGGCAAGTCAGTTAAAGAACACATTCTTATTTACAAGGACAGCCTACTCCTTCCACCCTGCCAAGGGATTGAACCACGGTCTCCCGAGTGCCTGCATTTTATAGTACAGACATGGCCTGCTCTCCTTTATGTAAGGAATTAGGCACTTTCCCATGTTTACTGCAGTATGTATTGTAGGCTATGTTTACTTGTCAGACTGCACAGTAGCCTAATAAACAAATGCAGGTAGCTTAGATCTTCAAAATTCTTAAATGCTTTATTATCCTAATGTAAAAGCATAAACTATACAGTACTGTATTTCTTCATCAGCATCTTTATGCTTTCATTAATAAAATAATGATAAAAATACTCTTTCAAAATGCAGATGTTTAATTAGTTATGGATCCATAACGAATTACTATGGGAATAAATGTCACTGATTTACAGAAATATTGTAACAAAGTTGTCTAATGAAGGCAAACAATTTAGTATCCTCCAATCCTCTTATGCTGTAGCCTACTCCCGACCGTCACGTTGTACAGCGCCATATTTTCCATTCCATCCTAATGGAAACCCCAAGGGTTTCGTTTTTCCTTTTTCTCTAAATAAAAGCACCATAATATTAATCAAATTAATTAAGCCACATTTCTTAAAATAAATCCCATATACTAGTTATTACTAAAAAGGTTTTAAATGATCTGGTAATGTCAATATGGAAGACTATTAAATGCTTCTCAAAGTTGCCCACTAGTGGTCAAACTAGCACTAACTTGCATTAACAGAAAAAAAGGCTGACAATTAGATAACGTGCCACAGAATGCTGCAGCAACCTGCAAGGCACGCTGCAGTATGACACAACTTTTAAAGGAGCAACCACTGTATGTACATAGGGCAACAGCCTCTAAGGTGCAGGGTTGAGGAACTGGGTGATAGCCGGCTAGAGATGGCTATTTAAGAGTCTTATGCCTTGTGATTGAAGCTGTTTTTCAGTCTCTCAGTCCCAGCTTTGATGCACCTGTACTGACCTTGGCTTCTGGATGATAACGGGGTGAACCGGCCGTGGCTCGGGTGGTTGATGTCCTTAATGATCTTTTTGGCCTTCCTGTGACATCGGGTGCTGTAGGTGTCCTGGAGGGCAGGCAGTGTGCCCCAGGTGGTTGATGCATTGGGCAGACCGCACCCCCCTCTGGAGAGTCCTGCTGTTGCGGGCGATGCAGTTTCAGTACCAGCCGGTGATACAGCCCGACAGGATGCTCTCAATTGTGCATCTGTAAAAGTTTGTGAGGGTCTTAGGGGCCAAGTCAAATTTATTCAGCCTCCTGACTGACCATGGAATTTGACCATGGATTCCCCAATGTGCATCTTTAAAAACAACGATGGAGACATGTTATCTTTCTCATAAAGCAGTCCTGAGCTCACGGCCAGACTTCCTAACTCCATGGACTGTATACAGTGCACTGACTAGTTTTTCATGCAAATGATTTTACTTGAGAAATACTGCCCCGAAAACCTTAGCTAGATTTAAAAGATTTCTGCTGCAAAAAAGTATAAATGATTTACAGATTTCTTGATTGATCTTAGCTTCAATCTGTTCATTTTGAGGAAGTTATAATTTTGAGGAACTGGCTATGATGCTACAGTGACTCAGGAAGGACAAACGACAGTACATGCCAGTGTATGATAGGCAAACTTAACAGACCCCAAGAGAAATCTTGTTCGGCTTCAGTCATGCCGCTAGCATTTGTTAATGAGCATTGGTGAAAAACGTGGCCAAATTAGGAAGTGCAGTTGTCCTTTAACTTCTCAGGGATCAGTGGGGCGCTAGCGGGCTGCTCCCGACACTACCAGGTGAAATGTAAAGCGCCATCTTATACCTATAAACTTGTCCAAGAACAATCAAACATAGTTTTAAATGTATCCTTAGGAACACTTTTACGTATAATTACTATTATAAATAAACCGGAATATAAACTGATCGATAACGACGGTAAAAAAGACACCGCGCGACTTCTCGGGAGCGTGCGTTCCATTCTGTTGACATAAAATATACACTTCCTGGTTTGCTCTTATTCTCTGGTCTAAAGCATCCAAATTGAAAATTTACACTGTCTCGAGACTGTTGACATCTAAAGGAAGCGATGGGTACTGCATTCATATGCCCTTATATGGTCATTTTCATGAGGGAGGGGTTCCCAAATGAGCAATGTGTCAAAATCACTTTTTCCAGGACAGAAATTCCTCGGGGTTTCGCCTGCTATATGCGTTCTGTTTTACTCACAGACAAATGGTTAACAGTTTTGGAAAATTCAGAGGGTTTCCTATCCAATGGTACCAAATATGTGCATATCCTATTTTCTGGGCCTGAATGGGAGGCATATTACTTTGGGCACGCCAGGCTCTCCAAAACCGACCCCTCAGCTGACACTCCCTACCAAGTTAAATATTTGAATAGTGTGTTAGTGCTTGGTTGGAATAAAAGCCTCCAGTAGGTTAAGACGTTGATAGTGAACCCTATGCCTTGTATTTTGCAATTGGCACAAGAAAGAGAGTGCTATGGTTTATTTGGGGCATTTAATATGTAATACTCAAATATGTAATATTATTTAATTAATTAATCAATCATTCACAAAAGCATTTGGGGATTGGCTTGTAGGCTATTTGGTGTGAGTAAAAATAGACCCTAAAGTTTAGGCTTAAACACTAATGCCAGATAGACAAAAAATTATGAAAGAGAGAACCGATATCAATTGCACAATGAATGTTTGCGCCCCGTGGATATAACCACTGAAGGTATTTTTCCCCTACTGTCTATATTCTAGTCTTACTAGCACTATAGACTATTCACCTCTCCTCTCTTGACACAAACAATGGATTAAAACTGAGCAATTAACAAATTAATCTCTGCATTTTTTTGTTGAGTCCTCCATCTCCTTTCTGCCTTGAATGAGTCCTTTAGGACTTTCTTTCTTGATAAGCCCTTTTGTTAGAAGGTATAGTACATTAGGACCCTTGTTGTGGGAAGCAGGGTTGCTGAGGGTGCTGCAGCACCGCCTGAAAAATCTGAAAAAATATATATATTCATCAATAACTCATATATTTGGGGATAATTTTTGATTTTTTCCTCACAAAAATAGTGCACTGTGCCTTTGCTAGTTCTGTATTAGTGGACCGATATAGCCGTCTGTAGCACGGGCAAAAAAAACATATCTGCACAAAACATTACCACCACAAAATTCCCCCCTATGAATACAAGGCACTTGGAATCTGGGGTAGTTTCCCATAGCAGTTTCTGTTATAATGGATTCAGGAGGTCACTTTTACTTTCAGTGTCTGCAGCCTTTAAATAGCCAGCTGCTTAGTGCTTTTGCCATCATTGCAAAGAATCCTTGACTGTCAGCGAAACTACGAGTATATGTGAGTATCAAGCCTGTCTTTATCCTGGCTCTTCTGATTTCCAAACCCACAGGGATTCCAACTCTTCGCTGGTTGACCTAATACTGTCAAATTGGCTCCATAAATACTTGGCCTGTGGTGTCTTTACAAATGATCTCAGCGACCACTTTCCTATTGCTTGTACTAAAGATAACAAACTGAACAACTCTGATCGTTGTATAATTATGAAGAGACATTTATAACAAATTCACCCTAGGCATTCCTTCATGATCGGTATTCTTCAGAGTTTATCTATATCAGCTGCATGCCCGACCTTGATTTGGCTGTAGAACTGTTCTCATGTCCTATTATCACCAATATCAATAACACCCCGTGTCAAATGATCTACTAATGATGATCTTCAGTCTGGACCTTTATATTTTATATTTTCAAGTCTGACCCCTTACAGTTACTTAAAGGGGTCCCTCAGGGTTCAATAATTGGCCCACTATTGTTCTCAATATATATAAACAACATTGGTGATGATGTCAGATATTGTAATTTCCATTTATATGCAGATGACACAGTGATGTACTCTATTGCTCCAACAGCGGACCAAGCTTTAATGCAGTTGGAGTCTGATTTTAGGATATTACAGGAGTCTCTTTTACAGCTTAAACTTGTTTTAAACGCTAAGAAAACAAATGTCATGCTTTTTTCTAGGTCTAACCTCTCAGTTAGAAACACTTTTGTAATCACTAGCTTGGATGGTACTCAAATCAAACAGGTCTCTGCATATAAATATTTAGGGGTATGGTTAGATGATAGGCTCTCTTTTAAAAAACATGTTACTGAATTGGGAAAAAAGCTCAAATTCAAGATAGGGTTCCTTTACAGAAACAGGGCTTGTCTGTCCTCCGTAAATAGGAAACAAATTGTGCAGGCTACTTTCATGTCCGTTTTAGATTATGGTGATATTATTTATATGCATGCATCGGCAAATATATTAAAACCACTGGATGCTATTTACCATTGTGCACTCAGGTTTATCACCGGTGATAGTTACAAAACTCATCACTGTATCCTATATCAACATGTGGGCTGGGCCTCTCTATCTGTGAGGCGAGAGCAACATGCTCTTTTGTTTATTTATAAAGCACTTCTTTTAAAACTTCCTCCATATATATCATCATTAATTTTAATTAGATATACAAATTTTATGACCAGATCACAGATGTGGATTACACTAGAAACTCCTGCGGTCTCCACAGAGTTGGGAAGGACTGCCTTCAGTTCCTTTGCACCTTATTTATGGAACAAACTGCAGATCAAACATAAGCTAGCCACTCTGGTGTCCCTTGCCCATTTAAAAAATATGATGGAGGATCAATATGATGTTGTCTGTGATTGTTTCTGTTGAATGTGTCTTTGTTTTGTATGTTTTGAAATGTTCTTGTCTGTATGCCTAGAACTGTACATGTCAACATGTTTACACAGGGCTCAGCCGTAAAAGAGATCCAGGTCTCAGTCTGTTTTCCCTGTTAAAATAAAGATTTAAAAAAATAATAATAATAATAATAATAATTTTGAATCAGGCATGTTAGTGCTGGACTACAATACAAGCTTGTAGAACCAGTCACTACTGGACTGGACTGGAGCAGGAGATCCCTGCATTATAATTTTGTCTTAAAATGATGTAAAACTATTTACTATTTATTATTGTTACACATCATTATTGGAAGTAAAATGGTTTATGATGACAAAATGTGTTGTATTTTGCCAGTGACAATGAATAGCATCATAGAGGTTAAATAAGTATTCATGATGATGAACTTGTATCAACCATTTACTTTTATTAAGCGATCTTGTAAAGCCACTTGACCATGGACTCCCCAATGTGCCTCGTTAAAAACGCTGACGGAGAACTTTGCGTAGAACCAGAGGCCATCGACTACCTGATGGGACTGAAACAGAAAGTCGTAGTTGTGGCGGTGGTCGGGCTGTATCGCACCGGCAAGTCCTACCTCATGAACAAGCTGGCTCAGAAGAGAAGTGGTGAGAGACAAATATATTTTACTTTACAAACAGATTTGGACATAATCTGTGCCTCAAAGTCTTTTTTGGTAACACTGTATATTAAGTTTCCCCTACTACTCTGTAACTAAAATCATCTCTGCAAGTTCCCTCTGTAAGTCCCCTCTGTAAAATCATCTCTGTAAGTCCCCTCTGTAAAATCATCTCTGTAAAATCATCTCTGTAAATCCCCTCTGTAAAATCATCTCTGTAAAATAATCTCTGTAAATCCCCTCTGTAAATCCCCTCTGTAAAATCATATCTGTAAGTCCCCTCTGTAAATCCCCTCTGTAAATCCCCTCTGTAAAATAATCTCTGTAAATCCCCTCTGTAAAATCATCTCTGTAAATCCCCTTTGTAAAATCATCTCTGTAAGTCCCCTCTGTAAAATCATCTCTGTGAGTCCCCTCTGTAAAATCATCTCTGTAAATCCCCTCTGTAAAATCATCTCTGTAAATCCCCTCTGTAAATCCCCTCTGTAAAATCATCTCTGTAAGTCCCCTCTGTAAAATCATCTCTGTAAAATAATCTCTGTAAATCCCCTCTGTAAAATCATCTCTGTAAAATAATCTCTGTAAATCCCCTCTGTAAATCCCCTCTGTAAAATAATCTCTGACTTCTCAACTCTGTGTCAATGTGATCTCCTCCCTGTTATTTTCCTTTTTAGCCAAACACCATTTGAAAAGATGAGGGAAACGGGGGACCACACACAAACCCTAACCCCTAACCCCCCCAAAAAAAAGCTAGTTGAAGAAGAGAGGGTTAGGGGTTAGGGTTAGGGTTTAGGGTTAGGGATAGGGGACAACATAGTAGGACAGGGATTCTTGAAACTGGTACAACTTTACCATAAGGACCCCTTCTTCATAATCTCATGACATGTAGTGAAACAAGACTACTCACGGTCTGGAAAGCTCTCTACTTTTGATAGATGTAACTCTTTAGGCATCATCAGCAGGGTGACGGTTTTGGAGAGTCTGGCGTGCCCAAAGTAAAATGCCTGCCACTTAAGCCCAGAAACTAGGATATGCACACAATTAGTACTATTAGATAGGAAACACTCTGACGTTTCTAAAACTGTTAACATAATGTATGTGAGTATAACAGAACTGATATAGCAGGCGAAAACCGGAGGAATTTCTGTCCAGATTTTTTTTGGTGTGACATTTCCTCTGTTTGATTTCCTATTGAAATCCATGTAAAATAGCTCCCAGATTGCAGTACCTATGGCTTCCACTAGATGTCAACAGTCTTTAGTCAACAGTCTTTAGGCTTTATCATTGAACAGAACTGAACAGAAGAAGAATTACTGAAGTTACCACAGATGTCAATAACTTTTCCTGATCGCGCCCCTCTTTATTTTCCTTTTATATCGTTTAGGATATCATCCGTGTAAAATATAATCGGTAATATTCATAAAAGGATAACTAAGGATGCATTATAAACTATGTTTGATTTGTTTGGGCAAAGTTGATAGGTATAATTTGAACGCTTTCTCTTCACTGTACAACGGGCGACTCGACAGTGGATTTTCTGAACATAACGGGCCAACCAAACATTTTTATGGATATAATAAATGACTTTTTCTAACAAAAGAACCATTGGATGTCTTCCTTGGACACTTGGGATGCCCTCAGCAGAAATTCTTCGAAAGGTAAGTGATTTATTTTAGCTCTTATATGGGTTTTGTGTGACCCACGATGGTTATGAATTTATGCTAATGCATAAATATGAGAGGTGCTATCCTCAAACAGTCAAATGTTGTGCTTTCGCCGTAAAGCCTTTTTGAAATCTGACAACGCTGTGATATTGCCAAGAATCAGAGCATTTGATGACAACACTTGTATATTGATGAATGTTTAATAATTCAACTTTTGGATTTTGAATTTGGCGCCTTACATTTCACCGGGTAGTGTCGGGAACGGCCCGCTAGCGCCCCGTTTATCCCTAAGTGTTTAACTACTTAGGGAGTGGTGGGGCGCTCCCGACACTAACCGGTGAAATGCAAGGCCCCAAATTCAAAAGCCAATGGCAATATCACAGTGTCAGATTTCAGATTTCAAAAAGGCTTTACGACAAAAGCACTACATTTGATTGTTTGAGGGTAGCACCTCCAATATTTTTGCAATTAGCATGAATTCATAAACTATCGAGGTTCACACAAAACACATTTCACAGCGAAAACAAATCCCTTACCTTTTGAAGAACTTCTGCTGAGGGCTTCCTAAGTGTCCAACGAAGACAATCCATGGTTCTTTTGTTAGAAAAAGTAATTTATTATATCCATAAATCTCTGTTTGTTTGGTGCGTTATGATGAGAAAATACAGCGTCCACTCGCCCATTGAACCGTGAAGAGAACTCATTCAACCTATACCTATACACTTGTCCAAGAACAATCAAACATCATTGATAACGTATCCTTAGGAACACTTTTATGTATATCTATTATAATATTTCAACCGGAATATAAACTGGGCGATAGGAAAGGAAAAAAACACAGCGTGCGGAAGCCTGTGAACGCGCATCCTCTTCTGTTTAATTCTTGTGACCACTTCCTAATTCTTCTTCTATCACTCTTTCAGACCAACTAAACAGAATCAAAACACTGTCTAGAGACTGTTGACATCCAGTGGAAGCAATTGGTACTTAAATCTTACTCCCTTATATGGTCATTTTCAATAGGGAGGGGTTTTTCCAGGACAGAAATTCCTCAGGTTTTTGCCTGCCAAATCCGTTCTGTTATACTCACAGACAATATTGTAACACTCTTAGACCCTTCAGAGTGTTTCCTATCCAATAGTACTAATTATGTGCATATCCTATTTTCTGGGCCTGAGTGGGAGGCATTTTACTTTGGGCACGCCAGACTCTCCAAAACCGTCACCTCGGGAGCTGCTCCCTAAGAAGTTAAACAAATTGAATTCAGCATGGTCACAATCATAACCTGACATCTCCATCTCACGTATGAAGCTAAATAAAATACTGCACTCTGAACCATAAAACATATTTACTACATTCATGTTAGAAATGTGAGTTTAAAACATGTAGTTTTATTGGAATTTGCTGCTGTTGTTGGTAATGAAATCTGCCAGCTTCTGAAGTTACTTTCTCAACCTTGAAATCCTTTAAAGAGAAGTCAAACTGAAAAATGTTCTCCTGTATGCTAATTTCTCCTTTTTAGTCTATTGCATGCAAGGGTTGTTACATTGTAACTACATAGTAATGAAAAAACTGACTAGGTATCCCTTTCCATTGAGCCAGGTCATAACATAGTAATAAACTTATTGAAAATAACCAGTAGTTAATGACAGGGTGTTCCTTGTTACAACTGTTGTTACCAGGTCCTAGCCTAGGACCTGCAACACTTAGTTACATTTAACAACATGAGGAGTTATTACCATGGTAATACACAGGTGACATTCCAACATATAATTACAAAGCACAATAGTTACATATTAATAACATTAAACAAAATCAATGGAAATCCCCTGAAGGTCAGGGTCCCTGAGTACATGCCCTGCTTGTCCGGTCAGTCATTTGGTGATGATTAAGCCTACTACAAGGGTTAGATAGCTGGCTAGGCTACCTTACCTAGCAATCTACAGTAAAAGCTGACATGGGCTAATTGAGTGAATGACGTACAGTAACAAGAGGGAAACTGCTGATGCACTAACATATTTTGAAATTGTACTTTCTGTTTTCTACTTTTCAAACTCTCAACAGTAAGTTGAGACCCCCGACTGAGTTACAAAAATATAAATACAGTAGATATATATACAGCAGATATACATATATATATATATATATACAGTAAATATTTATATACAGTAAATATTTATATACAGTAAATATATATACAATATATATACAGTAGATATATATACAGTAGATATATATACAGGAAGTATTATTACAGTAGATTTATATACAGTAGATATATATACAGTAGATATATATACAGTAGATATATATATACAGGACATACATAGTGAGCTACCAAAGTATTTGTACACATGTTTTGTTGTTTTGGCTCTGTACTCCAGATCTTTGGATTCGAAATGATAGAATGGATATGAGGTTAAACTGTAGACTGTCAGCTTTAATTTGAGGGTATTTTCATCCATACTGGGGGAACCATTTAGAAATTACACCACTTGTACATAGCCCCCCCCATTTTAAGGGACCAAAAGTATTGGGGCATATTCACTTATACTGTACGTGTATTAAAGTAGGTTTAGTATTTGGTCTCATATTTCTGGCACACAATGATTATATGAAGCTTGTGACTCTACAGACTTGTTCGATCCCTTTGCTGTTTGTTTTGGTTGTGTTTCAGATTATTTTGTGAGCAATGGAAATTAACGGTAAATGATGCATTGTGTCATTTTGGAGTCACTGTTATTGTAAATAAGAAAACAATATATTTCTAAACATGTGTACATTAATGTGGATGCTACCATGATGACAGATAGTCCTGAAAGAATCATGAATAATGATGAGTGTAAATATCAGACGCACAAATATCCTCTAGCTCTGGTCCGCACTAACTAACTCTGGTCTAGGGCTTTGCTAGTAGCTAGCTAGTTCTGGTCTGCAGTAGCTCTGGTCCAGCTCTGTAACAGTGTTATAGGCTGGTTTAATATTTATACTGTAAATGTCCTCAATAACCTCTGTTCATTTAGGTTTTGCCCTTGGAGCCACCATCCAGTCCAAGACTAAGGGCATCTGGATGTGGTGTGTCCCTCATCCTGAAAAAATAGACCTCACCCTGGTGCTGCTGGATACAGAGGGGCTGGGGGACGTGGAGAAGGTGGGAGGCCAAAGTTCAATCTCTTTACAATCCACATTAAAGATTCATATTCCTATTACTGACCAAGCACAGTGAACACATATCTGCACACTCATCATGTAAATTAAATTATTACTTAGTCAGAGATCCAATACATATATATATAAAAATGGTCAAAGACTCCAGCCACCCTAGTCATAGACTGTTCTCTCTGCTACTGCACGGCAAGCGGTACCGGAGCGCCAAGTCTAAGTCCATGAGGCAACTAAACAGTTTCTACCCCCAAGCCATAAGACTACTGAACATCTAATCTAATGGCTACCTAGACTATTTGCGTTTGATTTTATACTTGTTTCAGGGGGATTCTAAGAATGATGCCTGGATCTTCTCCCTGGCCATTCTGTTAAGCAGCACTCTGGTCTACAACAGTCGAGGGACCATCAACAATGATGCTGTGGAGAAGCTTCAGTATCCTTTTGGGTCAACATTTGGCTCCATTCTCTGGCATCTTGTGGACATAATCTGTTGTGGTATTTGATATGATAGTTTGTTTGTTAGTTAGGCTTTTGACAGTCATCTCAGACATATTTGTGAAAGCCTAGCTAATTGTGATGGACATCTTCATTAATTTGTATGTATATTTTTTACATTATTTAATTGTAGGCTAGACCTAATCATTGATATGGTAGAGAATTTTAATTATTAATAATGCGCCAACTAAATATGTTCCGTTTAATTAAATATGCTATATGCAAGTTGCATATGTCGTGTTCATCAGTACTACATAGTAATTTATTAATCTGGAAACTGTAAAGGGCTTTAAAAAATCTCAGGATGCCGGTTCCCGGGATTTATTCTTAGCTTTAGTAAACATGAAGAGCTGATGTTGACCAAAAACAATGTCAGTGACGTTCAAAGAAATTAATGTACTGTCAGTTGAAAACTAAACTGAAAATGACTTGTTTTGTTTGTTTGTAATTTCCCTGAAATTCAAGTCCCTGATCACAATCTGTGCATGACATTGACATGAGCTATGGGAACTCCTGTATCAATCCTCAACCGGTCCTATAGATATGTATACGAGCTGACAGAGATGATCAAGGTGAAGTCTCCCACTGACAATGAGGAGGACGGAGACGGCACCCAGTTTGTGCAGTTCTTTCCTAATTTTGTGTGGACTGTCAGAGATTTCACTCTACAGCTCGAGATCGACGGCAGAGAAATCACCCCAGACGAGTATCTGGAGAATTCCCTGCAACTCAAGAAAGGTAATATTGATTGTTATAAACCAGGTAGTTTGAGACCTAGATGCTGATTGTCTCAAACAGCATTCCAGCTGTGTGTATATCAGACAATATACCACGGTATGATGCAAAGCGTAGCGTTATGACTATAACTACTGTTCCCTGAAGGAGTAGAACATACTATGGGGAGTCGCACTCTCGCGATTTCAGTTGAAGGATCTACAATCACTCCTGACAAGGACAATGAAATCCTGGGACTGGGAGAGATTCTTCCCCGAATGTGTGTCTGAACTTGGAAATGGGACACTTTTCATCCAACTCATATGTGGGAAACACAACAGTTTTTACACCTGTGAACACTGGATCTCAGTTGAAAAACCTGTGTTCATGTGCCAAGGTTTGCCTAATGCCTGGCCCACTCTGGGTACACAGGCACCGGCAATCAGTGACGAGCCTCACTCGGTTTAGGCGGTATGATGTGTTCCAGCAACCGGCTGGCACCCAGTGCTGGAACGCATGCATTTAAAATAGACCTAGGAAAAAGCCTCATCAAGGAGGTTACCCTACCGACCTATGACTGGTCGGTAGGGTAACCTCCATGATGAGGCTTTTTCCTTGTAACATAGCTGGGAATGGGACAGACAGCTGTTGTAACAGACTGGGGCGACAAGTAATTGAATCTAATTCCCAGGAATGAAAAGTGTTGAGCTGGAGACAGACAGCTCATTTGGGGGCTCATCTGAAACACAGAGACTTTGTGTGGGATAATAGCGTGGTCGTGTCCAACCCTGCTCGTTCGCTCAACTCCACTAACAACAACTAATCACCTATAGAGCCCATCACCTGTATCACTAGACACCAGAGGCTAGTGAGCTACAGGCAGGGATCAGCAATGAATCTCAGTAATGAGCTACATATGGGGGAGGGGTGCCCCCTTGTGGACAAATACCCAACTTCTCACTCTCACCCTGGAGAGATTGATATAGCCCCTGAACCCCGTTGACACCATGGAACGTGGGGTAACAAAGGGAGGAACATTAAACATAGACAAGCTTCCAACATACGTAGTGCTTCCATGAAACTGTATAACCTGCGAGAAGCAAAAGGGGCTCTGGCAAGGTAGGCTAGCTAGCATCTTAACCAAGCGACTTTACGCTACGTATTCTTAACAAGATAGCTACCCCAGCAACTCCACCGTGGGCAGGTAGGAATAGCTAGTTATATGCAGTGCTTGTTTAGCTAGCCCAGTCTCGAAAGTCAAAGTGGGAAACAGTTTACTGGGGTGGGACCGGACCGTTCATCAATATGTCTGGGATGAGGAAAACGGTGCTTGACCGAGGCAGACACAGGCAGCGGGAGCGTGGGTTGGAACTCGCTTTGAGTCCCACAATCACCAAACTTGGCCGCCCTCCTTCTTCGAGTAGCCTCACTGGCGACAGAGCGCACAGGAGCCGGGTGGGAGCGTGGGTTGGAACTCGCTTTGAGTCCCACAATCACACTGGCGTGATTTATTACCTTCAACCCCTTTTTAAATATTGTGTGTTTGAGCTACATAGATTTTTGCATTGGATCCATATATTCCTTCTTCATCTGCAGATACTAGAGTAGAGTAGAGTTTGTGTGACAAGGGCGGATCCCAAAAACTCCTCACAAAAAACATCTGTATTGTCCGAACAGTTTGAGCTATAGACTATTATGACAACCATATGAAAAGCTGAGACACACAAACACACACATGTAAGCTACACAAGAGTCGTTAGAAGCTAAGGGGTTCTACTACATAGAAGATCATAGGAAATCCCAAGACATAGTGTCTATAATACTGTAGGGGGTTCTACTACATAGAAGATCATAGGAAATCCCAGGACATAGTGTCTATAATACTGTAAGGGGGTCTTCTACATAGAAGATCATAGGAAATCCCAGGACAGTGTGTCTAATACAGTAAAGGGGTTCTACTACATAGAAGATCATAGGATATCCCAGGACATAGTGTCTATAATACTGTAAGGGGTTCTACTACATAGAAAATCATAGGAAATCCCAGGACATAGTGTCTATAATACTGTAAGGAGTTCTACTACATAGAACATCATAGGATATCCCAGGATAGTGTGTCTAATACAGTAAAGGGGTTCTACTACATAGAAGATCATAGGACATCCCGGACATAGTGTCTATAATACTGTAATAAGATCACATAGTTGCTTTCACAAACCCTACACAGTTATCACCGAGTAGTTGGAAATTAATTTCCCACTGAGCAAACCATTTCTGGACTAACAGCATTTTTATGAATTCATTTTCTATCAGGTTTCTGATAAGGCCGACCGTGTTTTTTTTTTTTACATTTGCAATAAAACTGACGAATGTGACTGTTTATGTCAAATTGTTGTGTTCTACATGTAGTCCTGGTTGTCCTGAAAAGAGCATGGTAAAACACTTCAATGTGATGCTAAATATAAAATCAAGCAGATGAATGAAACAGCAGCGGTCGGTGACGTTTAAGATTCTTTTTTTTTCATTATTTTTATCATGAGCATGGCCTTATTTCTATTACAGCATATTGGATGAATGTCATTCATATTCCATTCACCCAGTTTAAAACTTCTTCGGTATCAATGTCCCTTCCACGGAACGGTTGAGCTAACGTAGGCTAATATTGATATTGGCAGAAAGCTTAAGAAATCTTTTTCAACAGAATAGGTGGAGTTAATACACCCCTGATCACACGCAAACACAGTTCACTTTCATAGCAGCCACATACAAACAGCATGATCATTTTGCTCATTTGATATATAAATATATAATTCCTTCTCACGTCTACACGCTCTCCTCCTCTCACCTTTTCCCTTTTCCCTTGCAGACTTCAGTGCACAACACATCAGCTGTCTGTGACCAGGCAAAAACAAAAAAAACTAAGCCAAACCTTCAAATCATAACCGCTAACCCCTACAAACAGTCTACATCATTGTCACCATATTAGCTAACGTCATAGTCAACATAGCTAATAGAAGTAAGGTGTTACTAAACCCACTACATTCACGCAGTAACAGTCAGCAGTTTAGCAGTTAAACCGGCGGGCCCCGGTGGCAATACATTTATAAAACCAAAAGCTTATCTTGGAAGAGTTCCAGTGTTAGAAAGACATTCAGCTGGGTCGCATAGCATCCCTCTCTGTTTTAGCTGGTTGTTTGAGTAGGCTAAACAAGCTAGCTGAATTCACTAGCTAAGTGAAAGTGGAAAAAATACAACAAGAAATATCACTCTCTCTCTCTCTCTCTCGCTTCTCCTTCGTTTTTTAAGTTCAAAACTGTGAAACTATTGTCTTTCTCTGAGTCAACTACGCACCACACTTTACGCACTGCGGTGCTAGCTAGCTGTAGCTTAAGCTTTCAGTACTAGATTCATTCTCTGATCCTTTTATTGGGTTGACAACATGTCAGTTCATGCTATAAGAGCTCTGATAGGTTGGAGGAGAAAGGAGATATTATTGGGAGGCACCCAAGATCTGCATATATTATAAAATCTAGTAATGCCAATGTTATCTTTCAGGTACTAGTAAAAAGATCAATAACTACAACCTCCCGCGAGAGTGCATCCGGAACTTCTTCCCCTCGCGCAAGTGTTTTGTGTTCCCCTCCCCTACAACTCCTGACAACATGCACCGACTGGACTCCATGGACGAGGCTGAGCTTTTTGAAAACTTCCGAGAGGTCGCAGATTCTTTCTGCAGCTTCATTTTCCAGGAGAGTCGCATGAAGACTGTTATAGGGGGACACGCATTAACCGGAGAGAGTGAGTCAGATATCTACTGTCAGGACAGTATGTGAAAATGGATACACATATTGATTCTGAATTGTATTGTGCCACTAAATTCACACATTCATATTTTTCCTCCCACCTGTCTGATTGCAGTGCTGGGGCACTTGGTCACCACCTATGTGGAGACCATAGCCAAAGGCAATGTGCCCTGTCTGGAGAATGCTGTGTTGGCCATGGCTAAAATTGAGAACCAGGCTGCTGTGGATGAGGGCCTGGCGGTGTACCAGAAGGGAATGGAGGATGTGAAGGCCTTATTCCCGGTGGACATCAATCAGCTGTCAGACAACCATCTTCTCTCAGAGACCCAGGCTACACAGGCGTTCATGAAGCGATCCTTCAAAGATGAAAATGGGGAGTTCTTGAATGCTCTTGCTGTAAGGGTCATTATTTGAGATCTGTACCTGATACACACAATGCATTTTTAACATCGTCAAGGCCATTCAATTGAAAAAATATTGATTAGCTTATGCAACAAAATTATAATCACCAGTAACAGTAACATCAGTAGGACCCAAGGACACCAGGTGGAATATGGCCAAACAGTGCAATTCCTCAATCAATTAACTTCTAGAGACAAAAGAACAGTACTGTGAAAATCAGTGCTCAGATTTGTTATTTAATCTTGGATAAAAAATTACAATGCATTGAATAAAAGCTTAGTATATATATCGAGCCAATAGGTAACCCTTTATCACTATAATAACATGGCACACCGGGGTTCACATGTCTGAAGCTAGTGTCAGCTCATACCAGGGTTCACATGTCTGATGCTAATGTCAGCTCAAATCAGGGTTCACATGTCTGAAGCTAGTGTCAGCTCATACCAGGCTTCACATGTCTGATGCTAATGTCAGCTCAAATCAGGGTTCACATGTCTGAAGCTAGTGTCAGCTCATACTAGGGTTCACATGTCTGATGCTAATGTCAGGTCATACCAGGGTTCACATGTCTGAAGCTAGTGTCAGCTCATACCAGGGTTCACATGTCTGAAGCTAGTGTCAGCTCATACCAGGGTTCACATGTCTGAAGCTAGTGTCAGCTCATACCAGGGTTCACATGTCTGAAGCTAGTGTCAGCTTATACAGGGGTCCACATGTCTGAAGCTAGTGTCAGTTCATACCAGGGATCACGTCTGAAGCTAGTGCCAGCTCATACCAGGGTTCACATATCTGAAGCTAGCGTCAGATTATACCGGGGTTCACATGTCTGAAGCTTGTGCCAGATTATACCAGGGTTCATATGTCTGAAGCTAGTATCAGCTCATACCAGGGTTCACATGTCTGAAGCTAGTATCAGCTCATACCAGGGATCACATGTCTGAAGCTTGTATCAGCTCATACCAGGGTTCACACATCTGAAGCTAGTGTCAGCTCATACCAGGGTTCACATGTCTGAAGCTAGTATCAGCTCATACCAGGGTTCACATGTCTGAAGTTAGTATCAGCTCATACCAGGGTTCACATGTCTGAAGCTAGTATCAGCTCATACCAGGGTTCACATGTCTGAAGCTAGTGTCAGCTCATACCAGAGTTCACATGTCTGAAGCTAGTATCAGCTCATAACAGGGTTCACATGTCTGAAGCTAACATCAGCTGAAGGTCAACCTGACCTTGTATGCTATAAAATGTTGCTTCTTAGAGAACATTCTGATCTACAACGTGTTATTGTAGCAAGGTTGACTCATAGCTGCTGTGTTTCTCATGTGGTGAATAGCGTATTCTCCAATGTTACCATGCTGTAATAAACCATTTCTATAAGTGTCTTTATATAATTGTCTGATCTTTTATCTTATTCTACTCACCTGAATCTGAAAACTCCCAATAAATCTTTCAGGAGGCCATTAGCAGCCACTCTGCCGACCTTTTCAAACAAAACAAGGATGCCTCAGAGAGGAAGTGCAAGGCCCTTCTGGAGAATCTGTCTGCTCCGATGGATCAGGGGATGAAGGAGGGGACGTACGCCATACCGGGAGGCTATGAGCTTTACTGCAATCACCATGACAACATAGTGGCACAGTACCGGGCCGAGCCCAACAAAGGAGTCAGGGTAAGAGCTATTAACCAAACAACAGCAACAACATGGTGTATTAGAGAATCAAAAACATCCATCATTAGTCAGTAATGACCAATTACACATTTCAACTAATTTCAGTCACCTGGTTACGGTTTGAATCAAAATCAATGCAACCACCTATAAGGCATGTTTTCTGCAGGCTGAGGAGGTTCTGGAGCAGTTCCTGAAGGAAAAGAGTGCAGAGTCCAACTCCATCCTGCAAGCTGACAAAAAACTGACTGAAAATGAGAAAGAAATCCAAGGTAAGCCACACCTCATTATAAAATTATAAAATAAAAATCAACTGTGGTAGGCTAATACAGAAGATGCAAACAAGACCAGTGGCCCCGCCCTAATGCCAGGCCCCGCCCAAAGAGACAGCTTTAAGTATTATGGAGTAAAAAGTGTTATTGGTGGCCGACTAGAACATATGAATTATGACAGATTTTTTCTAAATAAGCATTTTTCTAGTATCTGCTATTTTGAACGATATGATTTTATTTCCAGTGCCTTCAGATAGTATTCCCACCCCTTGACTTTTTCAAACACAGATTCAACCACAAAGACCAGGGAGGTTTTCCAACGCCTCGGGAAGAAGGTCACCTATTGGTAGATGGATAAAAAGAATAAAAGCAGACGCTGAATATCCCTTTGAGCATGGTGAAGTTATTAATTACACTTTGGATGGAATACGTGCAGTCTTTACAAAGATACAGGCGTGCTTCCTAACTCAGTTGCCGTAGAGGAAGGAAACCGCTCAGGGATTTCCCTATTAGGTCAATGGTGACTTTAAAACAGTTACAGAGTTTAATGGCTGTGATAGAAGAAAACAAAGAATGGATCAAAAACATTGTAGTTACTTCACAATACTAACCTAATTGACAGAATGAAAACACTGAAGCCTGTACAGAACAAAAATATTCAAAAAAAATGCATCCTGCTTGCAACAAGGAACTAATGTAATACTGCAAAAAATGTGGCAAAAAAATGTACTTTTTGTCCTGAATACAAAGTGTTATGTTTGGGGTAAATCTAATACAACACATTGCTGAGTACCACTCTCCATATTTTCAAACATAGTGGTGACTGCATCATGTTATGGGTATGCTTGTAATCGTTAAGAACTGGGGAGTTTTTCAGGATAAACAATGAATGGAATGGACCTAAGCACAGGCAAAATCCTAGAGGAAAACCTTGTTCAGCTTTCCACCTTTCAGCAGGACAATAACCTGAAACGCAAGGCCAAATCTACACTGGAAATTTTTACGAAGGAGGCAGTTACGGTTTTAGCCGAGTTAGAGTTTGGACTTTGAAAATCTATGGCAAGACTGGAAATGGTTGTCAAGCAATGTTCAACAACCACTTTTTTTTTAAATAATAATGGGCAAATATTGTACAATCCAGGTGTGGAAAGCTCTTAGAGACTTACCCAAAAAGACTCACAGCTGTAATCTCTGCCAAAAGTGATTCTAACATGTATTGACTCAGGGGTGTGAATACTTTAAAGTTTAAAACATGTTGTCATTGATGGGTGTGAGAAAAAAGATATTTAATCCACAACAAAATGTGGAATAAGTCAAGGGGTATGAAAACTTTCTGAAGTTACTGTATACCAATCTGATGACCGATTAACTAGCCCCATAGGGATATCCAAATTGAACCCAAATTTACCACAGGCATTACGATCGGGTTGCGTGCAGCTGCACTCTGATTTTATGATTACTTGAGTGCTGCCAGCAGTTAGCATGTGGGCCGTATTGAAACTAACCTAACCTTCATTTACGTTGTGATGCAGTCACGACCACAAAAATCTGTTTTGGCCGAGACTGACTTCATGACCATGTAAGGGGTGCGTAGTCGGTGGCAGAGAAGTCAGACGCAGGAGAGCAGAACTTGGTAATAGCCGGAGCAGTTTAATAAACAAAGCCCACGGCATAAAATTAACAAGAACAAAATATGGGTACAAAACCCGACGCCACCAAAACACACGTGCACAAGGACTTACAATAAACTTGGAACCAGGTGTGATGGAAGAGAAGACAAAACCAATGGAAAAATGATAAAAGGATCAGCGATGGCTAGAAGGTCGGTGACGTCGACCACCGAACGCCGCCCGAACAAGAAGAGGGACCAACTTCGGCAGAAGTTGTGACAGACCAAAATGATCGTATTTACAATTTTTTGTACATTTTAATAGTAGAATAAATGTTGGACTCATTGATGCCACATAGGCTGTTTTCTAAATGAGAAGTCGTTTTTTACAGGCAGTTGCTCTTTAAAATACAAGGGGAATACACCAGGCCCTAGCTATGAACCAGCCGTAGAGCAAAACGGAGGTAGAGTCTCCCCTTTCTGCAGAGTGGTCATATTAGTTTGTAGGCCAAACCGTTCGGATACTATAGACGTTTTCATGTGAAGACCAATTTTCAGGATGTCTCCTGGTCTGACAAACAGCGCAGTAGATGTGCCCCTTTTCACCACAGACGCTGAAGGGCAACACAGATGGATGTGGTGAATTGAGGCCCAGCCCAATGCAAAATAAATCTCTAGCTTTAACAGCCAGATTTTAATGGGTATTTTTTTATTATGTTACTAAGATTGACGCACCGTTGCGCCAATAGACTCTAGAGGGTTTTAACGTGTATGAATCTGTATGAGAAAATGAGTTGTCCAGTTTTCCTACTTATTTCTCTCTCTCCTTGGATCTTCCAGCTGAGAAGAAGAAAACAGCTGAGTTGGAGCAGGAGAAGGCAGCATTCAAGGAGCAACAGGCAGAGATGGAGCGCACCATTGAGAACAATCGCATTAGCCAGGAGAAGTACTTGAAGGAGATGGAAGAGAAGATGAAGGAGGAGATGAAGCAACAGCAACAAGAGTTCAACAGAACCCTGGACTGCAGGTTGCAGGAGGAGAAATATCTCATGGAGAAGGGCCATAAGGAGAAGGCTGACCAAATGAGACAAGAGATCGAGGAGATGAAGAAGAGGAATGCATTGGAAAGGGACGCCAATATCCAGACTCAGAAGGCTTTGCTGGATGAGTGTAAAATGTTGAAAAGCTCAAACTCTTGTACACTCTTGTGATCCACTCCACTCCACAAATTTCGGACGCCCGACTATGAAAAGCCAACTGATGTTGAATCTTGAAGTGTTGAAATGTTTGTCCTCTATAGCCACCACTGTTTTAATTGGGTTATCTGTGAAAATGTGAACGTCTTGAAAAACTATCTGGCGTTAATGGCCACATGAGCCTGCTTCCTCTCTAGGTTTCTTCCTAGGTTCCTACCTTCTAGGGAATGTTTCCTAGCCACTATGCTTCTGCCTCTGCATTGCTTGCTCTAAATGGTTTTAGGCTGGGTATCTGTAAAGCACTTAATGACAAATGCTGATGTTAAAAGGGCTTTATTAAATACATTTCATTGATTGACCTGTTGTGAACCTTATATCTTAATACTTATATCCAGGATGCTGGCCTTCTAGGCAGAGTTGCAAAGAAAAAGCCATATCTCAGGCATGCCAATAAAAAGAACACAGACACTGGACAGAGGAACTCTGCCTAGAAGGCCAGCATCCCGGATTCGCCTCTTCACTGTTGATGTTGAGACTGGTGTTTTGCGAGGACTATTTAATGAAGCTGCCAGTTGTGGACCTGTGAGGCTTCTGTTTCTCAAACTAGACACTCTAATGTACTTGTCCTCCAGTTGTGCACCGGGGCCTCCCACTCCTCTTTCTATTCTGGTTAGGGCCAGTTTGCACTGTTCTGTAGTACACAGGGAGTAGTACACAGCTTTGTGCGAGATCTTCAGTTTCTTGGCAATTTCTCGCATGGAATAGCCTTATTTTTTTCAGAACAAGAATAGACTGATGAGTTTCAGAAGAAAGTTCTTTGTTTCTAGCCATTTTGAGCCTGTAATCGAACCCACAAATGCTGATGCTCCAGATACTGAACTATTCTAAAGAAGGCCAGTTTTATTGCTTCTATAATCAGAACAACCGTTTTCAGCTATGCTAACATACTTGCAAAAGGGTTTTCTAATGATCAATTAGCCTTTTAAAATTATAAACTTGGATTAGCGAACACAACGTGCCATTGGAACACATGAGTGATGGTTGCTGATAATGGGCCTCTGTAAGCCTATGTAGATATTCCATAAAACATCTGCCCTTTCCAGCTATCAATAGTCATTTACAACATTAACAATGTCTACTCTGTATTTCTGATCAATTTGAAGTTATTTTAATGGATTTTTTTAAAGCTTTTCTTTAAAAAACAAGGACAATTCTAAGTGACCCTAAACTTTTGAACGGTAGTGTATATACAGGCATCTCTATTGAACTGGAGGTCAGAATACATACATGTTCAATTAAACACACCTCAAATGCAGTGACATCACATAAAACCTAAAGAAATGTGTCTGCAGCTTGAGGTTGTTTTCAAATCAAATCAAATTTTATTAGTCACATGCGCCGAATACAACAGGTGTAGACCTTATCGTGAAATTCTTACTTACGAGCCCTTAACCGACAGTGCAGTTTCAAAAAATATGGATAAGAATAAGAAATTAAAGTAACAAGTAATTAAAGAGGAGCAGTTAAATATAACAATATATACAGGGGGGTGCCGGTACAGAGTCAATGTGCGGGGGCACCGGTTAGTTGAGGTAGTACAGTTTAAGTCGGAAGTTTACATACACCTTAGCCAAATACATTTAAACTCAGTTTTTCACAATTCCTGACATTTAATCCAAGTAAAAATTCCCTGTCTTAGGTAAGTTAGGATCACCACTTTATTTTAAGAATGTGAAATGTCAGAATAATAGTAGAGAGAATGATTTATTTCAGCTTTTATTTCTTTCATCACATTCCCAGTGGGTCAGAAGTTTACATATACTCAATTGGTATTTGGAAGCATTGCCTTAAACAATTGAAACTTGGGTCAAACGTTTCGGGTAGTCTTCCACAAGCTTCCCACAATAAGTTGGGTGAATTTTGACCCATTCCTCCTGACAGAGCTGGTGTAACTGAGTCAGGTTTGTAGGCCTCCTTGCTTGCACACACTTTTTCAGTTCTGCCCAGGCATTTTCTATAGGATTGAGGTCAGGGCTTTGTGATGGCCACTCCAATACCTTGACTTTGTTATCCTTAAGCCATTTTGCCACAACTTTGGAAGTATGCTTGGGGTCTTTGTCCATTTGGAAGACCCATTTGCGACCAAGCTTTAACTTCCTGACTGATGTCTTGAGAGGAGACAGAACGTGTCTCCTTCCTGAGCGGTATGACAGCTGCGTGGTCCTATGGTGTTTACAGTGAGGGAAAAAAGTATTTGATCCCCTGCTGATTTTGTATGTTTGCCCACTGACAAAGAAATGATCCGTCTATAATTTTAATGGTAGGTTTATTTGAACAGTGAGAGACAGAATAACAACCCAAAAATCCAGAAAAACGCATGTGAAAAATGTTATAAATGGAATTGCATTTTAATGAGGGAAATAAGTATTTGACCCCTCTGCAAAACATGACTTAGTACTTGGTGGCAAAACCCTTGTTGGCAATCACAGAGGTCAGACATTTCTTGTAGTTGGCCACCAGGTTAGCACACATTTCAGGAGGGATTTTGTCCCACTCCTCTTTGCAGATCTTCTCCAAGCCGTTAAGGTTTCGAGGCTGACGTTTGGCAACTCGAACCTTCAGCTCCCTCCACAGATTGTCTATGGGATTAAGGTCTGGAGACTGGCTAGGCCACTCCAGGACCTTAATGTGCTTCTTCTTGAGCCACTCCTTTGTTGCCTTGGCCGTGTGTTTTGGGTCATTGCATGCTGGAATACCCATCCACGACCCATTTTCAATGCCCTGGCTGAGGGAAGGAGGTTCTCACCCAAGATTTGACGGTACATGGCCCCGTCCATCGTCCCTTTGATGCGGTGAAGTTGTCCTGTTACCTTAGCAGAAAAACACCCCCAAAGCATAATGTTTCCACCTCCATGTTTGACGGTGGGGATGGTGTTCTTGGGGTCATAGGCAGCATTCCTCCTCCTCCAAACATGGCGAGTTGAGTTGATGCCAAAGAGCTCCATTTTGGTCTCATCTGACCACAACACTTTCACCCAGATGTCCTCTGAATCATTCATTAATTCATTGGCAAACTTCAGAGGGGCATGTATATGTGCTTTCTTGAGCAGGGGGACCTTGCGGGCGCTGCAGGATTTCAATTGTTTTCTTGGTGACTATGGTCCCAGCTGCCTTGAGATCAATGACAAGATCCTCCCGTGTAGTTCTGGGCTGATTCCTCACCGTTCTCATGATCATTGCAACTCCACAAGGTGAGATCTTGCATGGAGCCCCAGGCTGAGGGAGATTGACAGTTATTTTGTGTTTCTTCCATTTGCGAAAAATTGCATCAACTGTTGTCACCTTCTCACCAAGCTGCTTGGCGATGGTCTTGTAGCCCATTCCAGCCTTGTGTAGGTCTACAATCCTGTCCCTGACATCCTTGGAGAGCTCTTTGGTCTTGGCCATGGTGGAGAGTTTGGAATCTGATTGATTGATTGCTTCTTTGGACAGGTGTCTTTGATACAGGTAACAAGCTGAGATTAGGAGCACTCCCTTTAAGAGTGTGCTCCTAATCTCAGCTCGTTACCTGTATAAAAGACACCTGGGAGCCAGAAATCTTTCTGATTGAGAGGGGGTCGAATATATATTTCCCTCATTAAAATGCAATTCCATTTCTAAAAATTTTCACATGCGTTTTTCTGGATTTTTTTGTTGTTATTCTGTCTCTCACTGTTCAAATAAACCTACCATTAAAATTATAGACTGATCATTTCTTTGTCAGTGGGCAAACGTACAAAATCAGCAGGGGATCAAATACTTTTTTCCCTCACTGTATACTTGCATACTATTGTTTGTACAAATGAACGTGGTACCTTCAGGCGTTTGGAAATTGCTCACAAGGATGAACCAGACTTGTGGAGGTCTACAATTTTCTTCTGAGGTCTTGGCTGGTTTCTTTTGATTTTCCCATAATGTCAAGCAAATAGGCACTGAGTTTGAAGGTAGGCCTTGAAATACATCCACAGGTACACCTCCAATTGACTCAAATGATGTCAATTAACCTTTCGGAAGCTTCTAAAGCCATGACATCATTTTTTGGGAATTTTCCAAGCTGTTTAAAGGCACAGTCAACTTAATGTATGTAAACTTCTGACCCACTGGAATTGTGATACAGTGAATTATAATTGAAATAATCTGTCTGTAAACAATTGTTGGAAAACTTACTTGTGTCATGCACAAAGTAGATGTCCTAACCGACTTGCCAAAACTATAGTTTGTTAACAAGAAATTTGTGGAGTGGTTGAAAAACGAGTTTTAATGACTCCAACCAACATAAGTGTATGTAAACTTCCGACTTAAACTGTAGGTAGAGTTAATTAAAGTGACTATGCATAGATGACAACAGAGAGTGGCAGTGGTGTGGAGAGGGGAGGGGGGAGGGGGCAATGTGAAAATGTTTAAGTCACTCACCATCGTACACTGGGCTCCCAGTAGGGGAGAGAAGGCATACGGCCTAGAGAAGACATACGGCCCAGAGAAGACATACGGCCTAGAGAAGACATACGGCCTAGAGAAGACATACGGCCCAGAGAAGACATACGGCCTAAAGAAGACATACGGCCTAGAGAAGACATTCGGCCTAGAGAAGACATACGGCCCAGGAATCGAACTGAGATGCAGTGCCTTGTACCGCTGCGCCCCTCGGGAGGCCGAGTAACATCCATAGAATGAGCCCACATCACCTGAAGGGGGAAGGGAGAAAGGGAAATGGGGGTGACGAGAGAGCGCGAAGTGGGGAGAGAGAGAGAAGTGGGGGAGGAGAGAGAGAAGTGGGGGAGGAGAGACAGAGAACTGGGGGAGGAGAGAGAGAGAAGTGGGGGAGGAGAGAGAGAGAACTGGGGGAGGAGAGAGAGAACTGGGGAGGAGAGAGAGAGAAGTGGGGGGAGGAGAGAGAAGTGGGGGGAGAGAGAAGTGGGGGGAGAGAGAGAGAGAGAGAGAGAGAGAGAGAGAGAGAGAGAGAGAGAGAGAGAGAGAGAGAGAGAGAGAGAGAGAGAGAGAGAGGAGGGAGGTGAGAGAGAGAGAGAGAGGTGGGGGGAGAGAGAGAGAGGTGGGGGGAGAGAGAGAGAGAGGTGGGCATGTGTAGGGTCTTTAGTAATTATTCAATAGAGTTCTATTACAGTCATAATGGCTGCCATGCCAGCCTTAATGCCATTGAGTTGAATGGGGAGGCCCATTCTTTAGATTACATTTCCATGATACTATACACCTTCTAGGTGTCTGGTGTGTTGCAGAGCAGAGCTCACCTATCTCTGAAGGAGGACTGGATGATTCCCAGGTTGTCTTTCAGCCAGCGCAACGCCACTCCAGGTATGGACACCGACACCTGGAATAGACCAATCGCAGGTCAGCACCAGGAGAGAGAAGCCAATCAGAACATGGCACATACACATTCTGCACGGCTTCATTTCATAGGGAGCGTAATATGACTTGTACAATATAACTGGAGACGTACATCTCGAGAGCGTAGCAGGCTGGTATGTCCTTCCCCAGTCTGTAGGAGTGACACGATGACAACCTAAACCATCCCTTCCTGTTCCAGAGAGAGACAGTGTGCTAGGGGACATGCCCAACCATACCAAACAACTACACCACAGCCACACTTAACTGTAAACCCATAGCCACACCTAACCATGAACACATAACCACACCTAACCATGAACACATAACCACACCTAACCATGAACACATAGCCACACCTAACCATGAACACATAGCCACACCTAACCATGAACACATAACCACACCTAACCATGAACACATAACCACACCTAACCATGAACACATAGCCACACCTAACCATGAACACATAGCCACACCTAACCATGAACACATAACCACACCTAACCATGAACACATAACCGCACCTAACCATGAACACATAGCCACACCTAACCATGAACACATAGCCACACCTAACCATGAACACATAGCCACACCTAACCATGAACACATAACCACACCTAACCATGAACACATAACCACACCTAACCATGAACACATAGCCACACCTAACCATGAACACATAACCACACCTAAACATGAACACATAACCACACCTAACCATGAACACATAACCACACCTAATCATGAACACATAGCCACACTTAACTGTAAACCCATAGCCACACCTAACCATGAACACATAACCACACTTAACCATGAACACATAACCACACCTAACCATGAACACATAGCCACACCTAACCATGAACACATAGCCACACCTAACCATGAACACATAACCACACCTAACCATGAACACATAGCCACACCTAACCATGAACACATAGCCACACCTAACCATGAACACATAACCACACCTAACCATGAACACATAGCCACACCTAACCATGAACACATAGCCACACCTAACCATGAACACATAACCACACCTAACCATGAACACATAGCCACACCTAACCATGAACACATAACCACACCTAACGATGAACACATAGCCGCACCTAACCATGAACACATAACCACACCTAACCATGAACACATAACCACACCTAACCATGAACACATAACCACACCTAACCATGAACACATAGCCACACTAACCATGAACACATAGCCACACCTAACCATGAACACATAACCACACCTAACCATGAACACATAGCCACACCTAACCATGAACACATAGCCACACCTAACCATGAACACATAACCACACCTAACCATGAACACATAGCCACACCTAACCATGAACACATAGCCACACCTAACCATGAACACATAGCCACACCTAACCATGAACACATAGCCACACCTAACCATGAACACATAACCACACCTAACCATGAACACATAGCCGCACCTAACCATGAACACATAACCACACCTAACCATGAACACATAGCCACACCTAACCATGAACACATAGCCACACCTAACCATGAACACATAACCACACCTAAATATGAACACATAGCCACACCTAACCACGAACACATAACCACACCTAACATGAACACATAACCACACCTAATCATGAACACATAGCCGCACCTAACCATGAACACATAGCCACACCTAACCATGAACACATAACCACACCTAACCATGAACACATAACCGCACCTAACCATGAACACATAACCACACCTAACCATGAACACATAACCACACTTAACTGTAAACCCATAGCCACACCTAACCATGAACACAACCACACCTAACCATGAACACATAACCACACCTAACCATGAACACATAGCCGCACCTAACCATGAACACATAGCCACACCTAACCATGAACACATAGCCGCACCTAACCATGAACACATAACCACACCTAACCATGAACACATAGCCACACCTAACCATGAACACATAACCACACCTAACCATGAACACATAACCACACCTAACCATGAACACAACTAGCTGTACTAATGTTACCCCAACAGGCCACAGCCTTGTTACCCCAACAGGCCACAGCCTTGTTACCCCAACAGGCCACAGAGGAGCCCCTGAGATGGGAAACCCTGAGATGGGAAACCCTGAGATGGGAAACCCTAAGATGGGAAACACACAAACACACACACACACACACACACACACACACACACACACACACACACACACACACACACACACACACACACACACACACACACACACACACACACACACACACACACACACCTCACTCCCCTTCTTGGCTTCCATGGCAACCCCCACGAGAACCACACCTGTTGGCATTCTCCCAAACAATCGCAACATTGTTTCAATAATATATAGAACTTTTCTTGCAGCTCTGGTATATAAATCTTTTTTGAGGCCTTGCCAACAATTCATTCTGTGGCAGCACAATGACCAAACGATATACTGTTTGTGAGGCTCTTGATCATATCTTTGATCATGACACTGGTGAGGAGGAGAGAGAGGCCAGGAAACTGACAGTGAAGATGCATTAGAGGAGGAAGTGTCAGAAGTTGAAGAAAACACAGAATATGATCCAGACCAAGAGACAACCGATGTGGAACAATCCAGTGATGAGGAAGAGGGCCCTGCTGAGGTTGTTGTTACATTCTGGTCAAAGAATGGGAATTTGTCCTGGTCTTCATCCACAACTGAGAGGCTGTTGGCTGAAAATGTCATCAGGATGACCCCGGGGCCAACGAGATACGCCATATCCCGGGTTGATGACATAAAATCCTGCCACTATTTAAACATTTGAAATGGTTTCAAAACAAATGTCCTTGTTAAACTTTGACACAAAGTATTCTGTGATGAAAAGCACAATATGTTTTATCTGAGTACTTGTTATTGTCAAAATAATCCATACCTTATGCTTTTATTTACTCAACAACGTGTTGTATGAGCTCAGGTCAATGAGGCCTACAGGCCAGAAATAGCACATATAAATTCAAAACGTGTAATGTTCACAAGAACTTAAGTTGATAAAAACATCTAACACAACATTAGGTGATAATATATGTATTATTATGGATTTATAATCAGCTATAATGCGGCGGTCATTTTGGACCGGGAACACAGAACTAATTACAGTTTTTTTCAATTGTTTAAGCACAATTTTGAAAACAGGGCCCGGTTTGTCAAAACACTACACACAATTAGCACAACCCTACACCAAAGTAGCACAACACGTCAGATCATTTGCAAAATGGAACACTTTTGTCAAAACTATACACGACTTCCTAAAAACAATATTTTGTTACCATACGAAACACATTTCATATCTTCAATCTTTTTGAACCAGTTACACACTGCTGTTGCTAACCTAAAACACTTTTAGCAAGTCTAATTCTCAGTGATTAGAGTACTGTAAATGAAGTACACAGAGAAAGTGCAACTATACAAACACTACACAAGACCAATGCTGCAGACTGAGTAAAATATCATTTATTTCTCTCCATATACCCAAATCAGTCAACATGTCAACATGGAGAATCACAAAAAAACATGTCCCAGTTTTCATGCTACTACAGTAGTGTGCATAACACTGTTAGCTCAGCAAACAACAGACAAACGTAAAATACTGTATCCAGTACAGGTTACAATTACAGTAAATAACAACAAACATAAAAAATTATCTGAAAAAATGGACAATATTGTACAGAAAATACTACAGTAAACATATTATACATTATCTCTTCGCCTAGCTGGATCTGGCCAGAGAATTATCATCACCACAAGCAATATCCTCATTAGCAAGACAACGTGGGAAGAACAGTCTTGAATGTCGAATCCATCCTTGCACAGCTGCGGCGTCGACTTGGTCACAGGCGTCCTCCATGGCCTGAATGAGGGGTACCTGAGCCTGGGGCTGGAGATCGTAAACCTTCCACCGCCATGCAGAGAAAAACTCTTCGATAGGGTTTAGAAACGGAGAGTATGGTGGAAGGTATAGTACTGTCAACTGTGGATGGTGTTGAAACCAGTTCTTGTCCCAGATAACAGTGTATTGCATCTGGTGCATTTCATTACCTGCTGTGACGATGTGGTGCAATCGGTCCAAAAATGCCAGAATGTGAGGTGTGTTGTAGAACCCCATGCTGTGAAATGGCAGCGCAAAGGGTGATGTTACCCCCACGTTGCCCTGGGACATTGATTATAACCATGTGGCCAATGATATTTCTGCCTCTCCTTCTTGCTTTTGTGAGGTTGAACCCTGCCTCATCAATATATATGAATTCATGCAGGATTTCCTCAGCATCCATCTGCCAAACTCTCTGAAATACAGTGAAAGACAAGATTGTGTAGTTCAGGATAGGTCTAGTATACAGTCAATGTAAAAAAGTCATGTGTGCAGTATGCAACATGACAGTGCTAAAGTGAACAATACAAACCTCCACATACTCATTCCGCAGCCGTTTGACCCTCTCTGAATTCCGCTCAAAAGGCACTCGATAAGGTTGTTCCATTTCAACCTGATGTCTTTTCAGGATGCGTGCCAGTGTTGACCGAGAGACCTGATGGACATTATTGAAAATGGCATGGTCACCGATAATGTTTGTTTGTAGTTCTCTGAGCCTGATAGCATTATTGGCCAAAACCATGTTTATTATCTCTCTCTTGTTTTGCGTGAATATGGGCCCCCTTCCTCCTTGTCGTTCCCGACCCTCAATCCTATGTAGAGAATAATACATGCAACTTACTGTACAATGTCACAGGAAGGGGTATCACAAGTGCTGATATGGTGCATACAACACCAACTCCACACTGAAGTTCTATGGGCGCCACAGGAGTCTTGAGCATCTGAATGGTCTAATAGAAACGGGGCAACCAAGGGCATTCTCTCTACAGACAGTCACCTTACCAGTCTCCATCTGGTGGACAGACTGGCAAATGATCTAACCTCCATCTGGTGGATAGACTGGCACCAAACCAAAAATCCCTCTGGTGGACAGACTGGCACCTTACCAAACCTCCATCTGGTGGACAGACTGGCACCGAACCTAACCTCCCTCTTGTGGACAGACTGGCACCTAACCAAACCTCCATCTGGTGGACAGACTGGCAAATAATCTAACCTCCATCTGGTTGACAGACAGTCACCATACCAAACCTCCATCTGGTGGACAAACTGGCACCGGACCTAACCTCCCTCTGGTGGACAGACTGGCACCTTACCAAACCTCCATCTGGTGGACAGACTGGCAGCTTACCAGACCTCCATCTGGTGGACAGACTGGCACAAAACCAAACCTCCCTCTGGTGGACAGACTGACACCGAATCTAACCTCCATCTGGTGGACAGACTGGCACCGAATCTAACCTCCATCTGGTGGACAGACAGTCACCTTACCAAACCTCCCTCTGGTGGACAGACTGGCACCGAACCTAACCTCCCTCTGGTGGACAGACTGGCACCTTACCAAACCTCCATCTGGTGGACAGACTGGCAAATAACCTAACCTCCATCTGGTGGATAGACTGGCACCAAACCTCTGGTGGATAGACTGGCACAAAACCAAACCTCCCTCTGGTGGACAGACTGGCACCTTACCAAACCTCCCTCTGGTGGACAGACTGGCGCCTTACCAAACCTCCATCTAGTGGACAGACTGGCACCTTACCAGACCTCCATCTGGTGGACAGACTGGCACAAAACCAAACCTCCCTCTGGTGGACAGACTGGCACCGAATCTAACCTCCATCTGGTGGACAGACTGGCACTGAACCTAACCTCCCTCTGGTGGACAGACTGGCACCTTACCAAACCTCCAGCTAGTGGACAGACTGGCACCTTACCAGACCTCCCTCTGGTGGACAGACTGGCACCTTACCAGACCTCCATCTGGTGGACAGACTGGCACTGAACCTAACCTCCCTCTGGTGGACAGACTGGCACCTTACCAAACCTCCATCTGGTGGACAGACTGGCAAATAACCTAACCTCCATCTGGTGGATAGACTGGCACCAAACCAAAAATCCCTCTGGTGGACAGACTGGCACCTTACCAAACCTCCATCTGGTGGACAGACTGGCACCGAATCTAACCTCCATCTGGTTTACAGACTGACACCTTACCAAACCTCCATCTGGTGGACAGACTGGCAAATAACCTAACCTCCATCTGGTGGATAGACTGGCACCAAACCAAACCTCCCTCTGGTGGACAGACTGGCACCTTACCTAACCTCCCTCTGGTGGACAGACTGGCACCTTACCAGACCTACAGCTGGTGGACATGAACATAGGAAATAGGAGGGGGATGCAACCAGCTCACTCAACACCAAGGCACTGAATGACTTCTGGACACCAGAGAAAGATGCACACTATGTTGACAGCAGTGCAGTAGACCGTGATACGATCACAGGAGATAAAAAAACACAAACAGACAGCAACACACACAACAAAAACACACTTCTAAACTCCAAAGTGAGACGGTTGACCCAAACCGAGGGTGTAGCTCTTCATTTAGACCATATCAGCCTGTCCTCGTCGTCTAGATTCACTGCTGACTGATATAACCTTACTGGAAAGACGAGCTGCATTTCAGCCTGTCCTCGTCGTCTAGATTCACTGCTGACTGATATAACCTTACTGGAAAGACGAGCTGCATTTCAGCCTGTCCTCGTCGTCTAGATTCACTGCTGACTGATATAACCTTACTGGAAAGATGAGCTGCATTTCAGCCTGTCCTCGTCGTCTAGATTCACTGCTGACTGATATAACCTTACTGGAAAGACGAGCTGCATTTCAGCCTGTCCTCGTCGTCTAGATTTACTGCTGACTGATATAACCTTACTGGAAAGACGAGCTGCATTTCAGCCTGTCCTCGTCGTCTAGATTCACTGCTGACTGATATAACCTTACTGGAAAGACGAGCTGCATTTCAGCCTGTCCTCGTCGTCTAGATTCACTGCTGACTGATATAACCTTACTGGAAAGACGAGCTGCATTTCAGCCTGTCCTCGTCGTCTAGATTCACTGCTGACTGATATAACCTTACTGGAAAGATGAGCTGCATTTCTCTGAATCACCAAGTAACATACATAGACAGTCACCTTACCAGTCTCCATCTGGTGGACAGACTGGCAAATAATCTAACCTCCATCTGGTGGACAGACTGGCACCAAACCAAAAATCCCTCTGGTGGACAGACTGGCACCTTACCAAACCTCCAACTGGTTGACAGACTGGCACCGAACCTAACCTTCCTCTTGTGGACAGACTGGCACCTAACCAAACCTCCATCTGGTGGACAGACTGGCAAATAATCTAACCTCCATCTGGTTGACAGACAGTCACCATACCAAACCTCCATCTGGTGGACAAACTGGCACCGGACCTAACCTCCCTCTGGTGGACAGACTGGCACCTTACCAAACCTCCATCTGGTGGACAGACTGGCACCTTACCAGACCTCCATCTGGTGGACAGACTGGCACAAAACCAAACCTCCCTCTGGTGGACAGACTGACACCGAATCTAACCTCCATCTGGTGGACAGACTGGCACCGAATCTAACCTCCATCTGGTGGACAGACAGTCACCTTACCAAACCTGCCTCTGGTGGACAGACTGGCACCGAACCTAACCTCCCTCTGGTGGACAGACTGGCACCTTACCAGACCTACAGCTGGTGGACATGAACATAGGAAATAGGAGGGGGATGCAACCAGCTCACTCAACACCAGGGCACTGAATGACTTCTGGACACCAGAGCAAGATGCACACTATGTTGACAGCAGTGCAGTAGACCGTGATACGATCACAGGAGATAAAAAAACACAAACAGACAGCAACACACACAACAAAAACACACTTCTAAACTCCAAAGTGAGACGGTTGACCCAAACCGAGGGTGTAGCTCTTCATTTAGACCATATCAGCCTGTCCTCGTCGTCTAGATTCACTGCTGACTGATATAACCTTACTGGAAAGACGAGCTGCATTTCAGCCTGTCCTCGTCGTCTAGATTCACTGCTGACTGATATAACCTTACTGGAAAGACGAGCTGCATTTCAGCCTGTCCTCGTCGTCTAGATTCACTGCTGACTGATATAACCTTACTGGAAAGACGAGCTGCATTTCAGCCTGTCCTCGTCGTCTAGATTTACTGCTGACTGATATAACCTTACTGGAAAGACGAGCTGCATTTCAGCCTGTCCTCGTCGTCTAGATTCACTGCTGACTGATATAACCTTACTGGAAAGACGAGCTGCATTTCAGCCTGTCCTCGTCGTCTAGATTCACTGCTGACTGATATAACCTTACTGGAAAGACGAGCTGCATTTCAGCCTGTCCTCGTCGTCTAGATTTACTGCTGACTGATATAACCTTACTGGAAAGACGAGCTGCATTTCAGCCTGTCCTCGTCGTCTAGATTCACTGCTGACTGATATAACCTTACTGGAAAGATGAGCTGCATTTCTCTGAATCACCAAGTAACATACATAGCCTTCAGAAAGTATTCATACCCTTTGACTTATTCCACTTTTTGTTATGTTTCAACCTGAATTAAAAAATGGATTACCCCCTCTCACCCATTTACACATAATACCCCGTAATGACAAAGTGAAAACATGTTTTAGAAATGTTGACAAATGTATTGAAAATGAAATAAAGAAATATCTAATTTATATACAGTAAGTATTCATACCCCTGAGTCAATACATGTTAGAATCACCTTTGTCAGAGATTATAACTCTGAGTCTTTCTGGGTAAGTTTTTCACACCTGGATTGTACAATATTTGCACATTATTTATTTTTTTATTCTTCAGCCTCTTGTCAAATTGGTTGTTGATCATTGCTAGACAGCCATTTTCAAGCCTTGCCATAGATTTTCAAGCCAATTAAAGTCAAAACTATACCTAGGCCACTCAGGAACATTCAATGTCGTCTTGGTAAGCAACTCCAGTGTATATGTGGCCTTGTGTTTTAGGTTATTGTCCTGCTGAAAGGTGAACTCGTCTCCCAGTGTCTGTTGGAAAGCAGACTGAACCAGGATTTCCTCTAGTATTTTGCCTGTGCTTAGCTCTATTCCGTTTCTTTTTATCCTAAAAAAACATCCTAGTCCTTGCCCGCTGACAAGCATACCCATACCATGATGCAGCCACTACCATGCTTGAAAACATGAAGAGTGGTACTCAGTGATGTATTTGTATTTATTATGAATCCCTGTTAGCAGCAGCTACTCTTCCTGGGTTCCAGCAAAATTAGGGCAGTTTATACATTTTTTAAAACATTACATTCATAACATATTTCACAACATATTAAGTGTGCGCCCTCAGTCCTCTACTCTACTACCACATATCTATTACACAAAATCCATGTGTACATGTGTGTATAGTGCTTATGTTATGTATTTGTATGCATGTGTCGGTGTCTATTTATGTGTTGCTTTACAGTCCCCTGTGTATTTTTATCTGGGTTTTTTTCATCAGATTTTGCTGCTAGCATCAGTTACTTGATGTGGAATAGAGTTCCATGTAGTCGTGGCTCTATGTAGTACTGTGCGCCATCCATAGTCTGTTCTGGACTTGGGGACTGTGCAGAGACCTCTGGTGGTATGTCTTGTGGGGGTATGCATGGGTGTCCGAGCTGTGCTCCAGTAGTTCAGACAGACAGCTCGGTGCATTCAACATGTCAATATCTCTCACAAATACAAGTAGTGATGAAGTCAATCTCTCCTCCACTTTTGAGCCAGGACAGATTGACATGCAAAAATGTAAACTACATTCATCAAATACATTTTGATTTCAGAACTATAAGTCCTACAAACACATGCTTAGTATTGTTAGAAAGTTCAGAGCAGTGGGATTCTGATACAGGTGCAACAACGTGACTATTACAGAGCCAGAGCAACTGCAGGCAAAGAAATGCAAAAACAAATATATGTATTTTCGTTTTTTTTTTGAGAGAGTCATTTGGTTGCCAAATTGTCCCCATCCAGATCGTGCCGATGTTGGGGAATAAGATATTTCAAAGTCTAGGTTTGAAATAAAATATGTCACCAATTACCATTACAATGGGATAAAATAAAAACGAAAATAAAATAGTAATATCTTGTACCTAACGGTAGCGCTCAAAACATGCGCAGATTTCCATAGGAACGCAGCCATTTTCAAAGCGCAGGTCATGTGCAACGTACCATGCCTTCATTTTCTCTTGCAGGAATGATTTACATACATATGAGGAGAAAGTTGAAGTCATAACCTTTCCACTGATGTAATCAGATAACATGTCTGATTCCAAATTCATCCACTAGAAGATCACATGACATGACTTGGCCACTGTGTCACTGTGGGAAAATGGCAGAACGAATTTTCAAGACTGACATCTTAAAATGACCCTAGCGAGTTATCAAGTTTATTTATATATTTTTTAAATAACAAACTGACAGGCGAGGAAACGTACAACTTATTTTACCATTCATTTTTCCCCCATTGGAAACGAGTGAGATCAACAGCACATTTGGAGGACTTATTCAAGGTGACGGTAAATTAAATGTGGATGCATTGCATTATGATGACCACCAGGGGGCAGCCTTTCCATGCATACAATAATTTAGCACTTTTGGTGACGACATACATTTAATTTTCTATAAATATGACATTGGGCAAGAGTTCCTAAACCTTTTTTGACCCATGACCCCAAATAGATAATGACTTGACACATTGGAAAGAATTTACCTAGAAACAGTGCAAACTAGAATGTTATTTGGCCCTAAACAGAGGGTACACTGTGGCAAAATACCTGACTACTGTGACTGACCCAAAATTAAGGACATCTTTGACTATGTACGGACTCAGTGAGCATGTGCACACTGCCAACAACATGAGGTGGAAACTGAGCTGCACTTCCTAACCTCCTGCCAAATGTATGACCAGAGCTGACAAGGTAAAAATCTGTCGTTCTGCCCCTGAACAAGGCACTGTTCCTAGGCCGTCATTGAAAATAAGAATTTGTTCTTAACTGACTTGCCTAGTTAAATAAAGGTCAAATAAAAAAATAAAAAATTAGAGACACATATTTCCCTCAGACTACACAAACCCACAGAGAATTCGAAAACAAATACAATTCTGAAAAACTCCCATATCTATTGGGTGAAATACTACAGTGTTCCATCACAGCAGCAAGATGTGTGACCTGTTGCCACAAGAAAATGGCAACCAATGAAGAACAAACACCATTGTAAATACAACCTATATTTATGTTTATTTATTTTCTCTTTTGTACTTTAACTATTTGCACATCATTACAACACTGTATATATACATAATATGACATTTGAAATAAATGTCTTTATTTTTAGGATATTTTGTGAGTGTAATGTTTACTGTTAATTTTGTATTGTTCATTTCACTTTACTATCTATTATCTACTGCACTTGCTTTGGCAATGTTAACATATGTTTCCCATGACAATAAAGCCCTTAAATTTAATTGAATTGATTCTGCGTGTCGGACAGTGTGCACCTCATCTCTGCTCTCACGTTCAACCTGGATCAATATTTGGTTTCAATGCAGACGAGAGCACTGAATCGAGCTTCACACAGATATGAGCTGGAGAAGGATACCGTGAGTTTTATGGTGCTTTCAAGACAACTCTGAAAAATTACGTTGTCAAATCGCGACGTCAGTGATCTTCAAGGGCGGAAAGTCGGAGCTCTAGAAAGAGGTCAGAGTTCCAGAGTTGGAATTCCGAGTTGGATGACCATTCAAAACGATTTTTCCCAGTTTTCTGAGTTCCCAGTAGTCTAGAACGCTGTATTAAAGGTCAGAGGGAGACGGCAGGGTATTCCCTTTGAGTCAGGAACCAAAACTTCCCGTAGTGAACCGTGAACACATTCGGGTCACACACTCGATCAGCTGTTCGATTTCACTTACCGGCATGACAACTATGCCAGGATCACAGTCAGTGGATGTGGTTTGCAGTAGTTTACAATCAAAGTTACCTGCTGTAGTATATCTCGGAGTTCTGTGCTCAGTTCTTTTGCCACCAGTTGCTCTCGGTGTATCCATTATAGCACAGAGGGTGTATCATACAATGCGTTCATATGGCAGAGGGAGACACATTAATAACTCGAGTGTAGAGGCCTGCTCACCGTGCCACCATAGATGGAACCCCGTCTGTGCAAAAGGCCCAGCATTCGATCCCACAGACTCTGTTTTTCGTCACATAACCACGTGCGGGCGGTATTCTTATGACATCACTAGCAGTAAGTTTTGAGCTCAATTTCCAGAAAGACAAGTGCTGTAGCTTTTGAGTGATGCAGTATGTCACTTTCTATTTTCTGACCCAAATTGATGGAGTGGGGAACACTTAAGTTCAGAGTTTAACAGTTATTTAATTTATTATATATTTTTTTAAAATAAATTTTTTTTAAAACATTTGAACACCTTACTAAAATTGAGTTGCATCAGAACAGCCTCAATTCGTCGAGGTATTGAATCTACAAGGTGACGATTGCTTTCCAACACTTCCCACAGTTGTGTCAAGATGGCTGGATGTCCTTTGAGTGGTGGACCATTATTGATACACACAGGAAACTGTTGAGAGTAAAAAACCCTGTTGCAGTTCTTGACACAAACCGGTGCGCCTGGTACCACTTACTACCATACATCATTCACACACATAGTCTATGTACACTTAGTGTATCCAGGGTCAGTTTCAATACTATATGTACAGTCGTGGCCAAAGGTTTTGAGAATTACACAAATATTCGTTTTCACAAAGTCTGCTGCCTCAGTTTGTTTGATGGCAATTTGCATATACTCCAGAATGTCATGAACTTCTCCCAACCATCCAGGAACAGTTTGGTGACGAACAATGCCTTTTCCAGCATGATGGAGCACCTTGCCATAAGGCAAAAGAGATAACTAAGTGGCTCGGGGAACAAAACATCGATATTTTGGGTCCACTCCCTAGACCTTAATCCCATTAAGAACTTATGGTCAATCCTCAAGAGGTGGGTGGACAAACAAAAACCCACAAATTCTGACAAACACCAAGCATTGATTATGCAAGAATGGGCTGCCATCAGTCAGGATGTGGCCCAGAAGTTAATTGACAGCATGCCAGGGCGGATTGCAGAGGTCTTGAAAAAGAAGGGTCAACACTGCAAATATTGACTCTTTGCATCAACTTCATGTAATTGTCAATAAAAGCCTTTGACACTTATGAAATGCTTGTAATTATACTTCAGTATTCCATAGTAACATCTGAAGAAAATATATAAAGACACTGAAGCAGCATGAACCCTACTGGCCTACTTGTTCTTGTACCATACTCAACAGATCTGTTATGAGCATGGACCACCTGATAGATCGAACCATAGTAAAGAAGTATCTATCTCCACCTCTATAAGCAATCATCAATCATCAATCATCAATCAGCAATCAGCAATCACCAATCACCAATCACCAATCATCAATCACCAATCATCAATCACCAATCACCAATCATCAATTACCAATCATCAATCACCAATCAACATATCCAATCACCAATCACCATATCCAATCATCAATCACCAATCACCAATCACCAATCACCAATCGTCAATCGTCAATCACCAATCACCAATCACCAATCATCAATCACCAATCACCAATCACCATATCCAATCACCAATCACCATATCCAATCACCAATCACCATATCCAATCACCAATCACCATATCCAATGCACTGATTGCTGAAGCATGTAAAAATTGTCTGTCCTCTGTTGCAACACACACTACCGAGTTCCAAAGAGCCTCTGGAAGCAACTTCAGCACAAAAACTGTTTGTCTAAGTGTTCATGGCCCGAGCAGCCGCACACAAGCCTAAGATCACCATGCGCAATGCCAAGTGTCGGCTGGAGTGGTGTATAGCCCGTCGCCATTGGACTCTTGGGCAGTGGAAACGCGTTCTCTGGAGTGATGAATCACGTTTCACCATCTGGCAGTCTGACGGACAAATCTGGGTTTGGCGGATGCCAGGAGAACGCTACCTGCCAGAATGCATAGTGCCAACTGTAAAGTTTGGTGGAGGAGGAATAATGTTCTGGGGCTTTTTTTTATGTGAAGTGAAATCTTAACACTACAGCATACAATGTCATTCTATAATTTAGACAAATCTGTGCTTCCAACTTTGCGTCGATAGATCCTTTGGAGTGTTTGACCTGCACAGGAAATGGAAGCAAACCGCACAGAGTTCACAGAAATTGGCTGAAAGAGACCAATTGTGAAAACACCCTGAATTCTCCAATGACCCAGTGGGATCCATTAGGTCTGGTCATAGATCATGAGATGGAAGAGTTGTGTTGAAGGTCAGTCAGATGTACTGTAACACAGCGGGCGTCATGTGGTGTTAGTGATAGTCCTGGTTATACATTGGTCAGTTGTAGCTTGGATAATAATTTAACAACAAGAGACCACAAGAGTCCAAGAGGTCCACAGAACACGCCCTCTCTATACCAGACCACACCCCCTCTCTCTACCAGACCACACCCCCTCTCTCTACCAGACCACACCCCCTCTCTCTACCAGACCACACCCTCTCTATACCAGACCACACCCCCTCTCTCTACCAGACCACACCCCCTCTCTCTACCAGACCACACCCCCTCTCTCTACCAGACCACACCTCCTCTCTATACCAGACCACACCCCCTCTCTCTACCAGACCACACCCCCTCTCTCTACCAGACCACACCCTCTCTCTCCACCAATGAAAAGGAGTGGTGAGAGTAAGGGGTGTTTTGATTTTTAATCTCCTTCTTTATTAATTGGACAACACTTGGAAGTATTTATAACATTCATCCCAATGGCAATGTCTTTGCAGAACAGAAGAACCAAAACAGATCTAGGTGAAAGACAAAGGGTGGAAGAGGCAGGATGAGGCAGGACCATCACAGAGCCTACAGACTCCAAAACTAAAGTCCACACTCGAAGAAAAAATGGTTCCAAAAGGGTTCTTCAGCTGTCCCCATAGGATAACCCTTTTTGGTTCCAGGCAGAACCCTTTAGGGCTCCATGTAGAACTCTTTGTGGAAAGGGTTCTACATGGAACCCAAAAGGGTTCTTCAAAGGATTCTCCTATGGGGACAGCCCGAAGAACCCCACACATTCTCCAATATCACTGCACTAGTGTACATCATTGTACACTGTGTTTAGCGCAATCACGTGACATTACATTTTAACCTTTATTTAAAGCTTTTTCATCAAACCGTCCAATTGCTTAAACGTCTGGTGTAATTCTCATTTCATGACAACTTCATAAATACAGTACTTTGTATCATTTTATCAGAGTAGGTAACGACAGTACCTCGTAGTACCACATGAGGGCGACAAAAACAACCATTTGCTCAATGAGCGCGGATGATGACGCGGTGGGGAGCCTGTTGCTGCCGGAGGGAACCAGGAGAATGTTCTGCAAGGCTGCAAGAGACAAGTAGCGGTCCGCGTCTCTTCTCTCCTCTCCTCTCTCTTTCACTCGCTTCGTTTAACGTCGAAGAAGGTTGTTAGAGCCGCACTTCAACAAACGCTTAGAACAATTGATGAATAATGCAAACTAAATATGTCGTTATCCTCTGAGATGGAGAAGAATTCAACAGAAGATGACTGCGTGGATTCAGGAGCGGAGACTGGAGGGTGAGTTTTGGGGTTTAGTTGGTTGAGGAACTTACTTCTCCACGTCTTGAAAAGCACTTACATAGTTCTCTTATGATTCCCATACTGTATCAACACGGTATTCCAATGTTTAGTAAGACTTTCATTTTTTTGTCGGTAAACTATGCCAGAGACCTGTAGAGTCGAAGTCACTCGATCCACTCGCCAAGTCTCACAAAGCTCATTAATTTGGTTTGACAGATTACAGCAGGAGGAGGAGGTAAAGCTGCAGAATGTTTTGATTGTATGGGGCCGGGAAAACTTAATTGAGTTTGGAAAAGTTCCTCAGCTCGTTGTTCACCCATCCATATGCTGCTTGGCACTAAGCACCGGGACATCTGCCACGGGAGATTTAAAAACCCTAATGCTTTTGTGGAAAGTAGCTGGCAATGTGGAACTAATGACTATCTTTAATTAAGAACAGATTGTAACGTGTTCCTTTTGACACAGATCTGATAGTTTGATGAATTGTAGCCTAATGATGCTGTCAATGCTATATTAATCCAAACATCAAATAAAAAAAAATGTGTTGTTCATTGTTTTGTTTTCAGCTATTAAGCAAAGATGCTCCCTGGTTTGGTATGTTGCTGATGCCTTTGGTGTGTAGGCTAGTGTGTGTGTGTGTAGGCTAGTGCCCTTCTCTTTGACCCAACCTGGGCTTGAACCACGACAACAACAGTCACCGTCGAAGCACCGTTACCTGTCGCTCCACAATGAAGCCACGGCTCCTGCAGAGGAAGGGAGACGACTGCGTCAAGGAGTGACGTCACTGTTTTCCTTTTTTTATTATTATTAAAACGCTACTAGCGACAACTAGCTAGCCATTTAGTCACAACCTTTACCGATGTAGGTTAGTGTGTGTGAGTGAAGTGTGTGTGTGTTTAGGTTAGTGTGTGTGAGTGAAGTGTGTGTGTGTTTAGGTTAGTGTGTATTAGTGAAGTGTGTGTGTGTTTAGGTTAGTGTGTATTAGTGAAGTGTGTGTGTGTTTAGGTTAGTGTGTATTAGTGAAGTGTGTGTGTGTTTAGGTTAGTGTGTATTAGTGAAGTGTGTGTGTGTGTGTGTGTCAGTGAACTGTGTGTGTGTGTGTGGGTGTGTGTATGGGGAGGATTCAAGCCAACTGTAAGGTGTAAGGGGTTGTGTGTGATGCTCTGCCATTGACTTTCACTTCCATCAATATGAAAGGGGGAAATGCTAAATTATTGATAACATTGTGTCAATTCAGCTGATTCCACCTTGCAGTTGAATTAAACCTCCCTCTGTAGGTTAGTTTGATGTGATCTGGTCCCCCCCTCATCAAAATCCCCCCTCATCAACCCTTCTTTCCAACCTCAGAATAACCCTAGTCTAGTCCTCAAAAGCTGTCAAAACTACTGTGTTAACAGATGTCCTTTGGCTGCGTTTCATCCCAGAAAGAGCTGTTCTCTCCCATTTTAACCTCACTCACAATTGAAGACAGTGTCAGGGAAAAAAACATGTATTGGTATGAAGTGAAATCTCTTGACACATAATCTCAGGTGACTTTGGCTTCTAACTTCCCGCTGGTAAAGGTTAGAAACAGGACCGATAAAGCTGATGTTAAATCTGTGTTCAGCCTGGGATTCACCTGAGGCCTTTGACAGCTAACTTCTCAGATTGTTACCCTATGAGAACATCTATCCATCATCATTCAGTCTCTATAAACCATCTTTTTTGCATGTGATAGCCAGTCAGGGTACGGAAACGGACAAAGGACTGGAAAACGCTGATGTGAATGGAAAAGCACATATTCTCTTATGATAACCTGACACTCGCTCCGGTCTGACTGGGTCATATCCTCTCAGGAATGTTTACTCCGGTCCATATTTCTCCTCTTAACTCATCTTCCCCCTCACCTCTCTCTCTGTCTGTCTGTGTCTGTCTGTCTCTCTCTCTCTCTCTCTCTCTCTCTCTCTCTCTCTCTCTCTCTCTCTCTCTCTCTTGCTCTCTCTCTCTCTCTCTCTCTCTCTCTGTCTGTCTGTCTTTCTGTCTCTCTGTCTGTCTGTCTCTCTGTCTGTCTGTCTCTCTCTCTCTCTCTCTGAACCCTGTACACGTATTAATCTAACCACGGCTCTATGTCCATCACATAATACCATTATAGATGGTTTATAGCCTAAGTGGTCATTCTCAAGAGAAACTAAGGTTGCGTACAAAATGGCACCCTATTCCCTATATAGTAGTGCACTAAATAGGGGATAGTGTTCCATTTGGGGCCGTAGCCTTAGTATGCATGACTGGCCTTTGTTTAAGTAAGGCAGAGTTGTGTTTATTTAGTTTGGCGGTAGATGAAGTGTGGTGGTCTGGCCGTCGTGCTCCTTAGCTCTCTAGCCAGACTGGGGAAGAGAGAGAGAGAGAGGCCTGCTAACTGGGTCTGAGGCTGCCCTGCCAAAACCCCCAGAGAACACTTAGTACAAACCCTACTATTCTATACTGTAGGCCTATAAAGCTTCAGCATTACTACCCCCCCGTTTCTCTTGCTCCTCCTCCTATTCCTGTTTTCCTACCTGAGTCCCTCTGTCTTCCTTTGTTTATCTTGGAGCGAGCCTCTGTCTTTTTAAATTTAACCTTTATTTAATTAGGCAAGTCAGTTAAGAAAAAAATTCTTATTTACAATGACGGCCTACCGCGGGCAAACCTGGACGATGCTGGGCCCTATGGGACTCAAATCGAACCAGGGACTGTAGTGACGCCTCTTGCACTGAGATGCAGTGCCTTAGACTGCTGTGACCATTTGGGAGCCCGTTGTCGCCACTCTGTCTCTGTTGTCGCTCTCTCTGTGTCTGTCTGTCCGTCTGACACTCTCTCTCTCTCTCTCTCTCTCTCTCTCCTCTCTCTCTCTCTCTCTCTCTCTCTCTCTACATTACCAGTGTTCATTAGTGTGATTACCGGTTTGACTTTAGGAAACAGAACCGTCAGTAAACAACTCTTCTGTTGACTTCAGTTCCGATTAAATTAGAGAGCGACAGGGAAGGTCTTTCAGATGTTCTTTACACTCTAATACAGGGCTGCCCAACCCTCTTCCTGGAGATCTACCGTCCTGTAGGTTTTCACTCCAACCCTCTTCCTGGAGATCTACCGTCCTGTGGGTTTTCAGTCCAACCCTCTTCCTGGAGATCTACCGTCCTGTGGGTTTTCAGTCCAACCCTAATTTAACACACCTGATTCTACTTATTAGCTGCTCAACAAGACCTTAACTAGCTGAATCAGAAACGCTACATTAGGATTGGACTGAAAACCTACAGGACAGTAGATTTCCAGGAAGAGGGTTGGAGTGAAAACCTACAGGACAGTAGATCTCCAGGAAGAGGGTTGGAGTGAAAACCTACAGGACAGTAGATCTCCAGGAAGAGGGTTGGACTGAAAACCTACAGGACAGTAGATCTCCAGGAAGAGGGTTGGAGTGCAAACCTACAGGACAGTAGATCTCCAGGAAGAGGGTTGGACTGAACCTACAGGACAGTAGATCTCCAGGAAGAGGGTTGGGCTGATAACCTACAGGACGGTAGATCTCCAGGAAGAGGGTTGGAGTGAAAACCTACAGGACAGTAGATCTCCAGGAAGAGGGTTGGAGTGAAAACCTACAGGACAGTAGATCTCCAGGAAGAGGGTTGGACTGATAACCTACAGGACAGTAGATCTCCAGGAAGAGGGTTGGACTGAAAACCTACAGGACAGTAGATCTCCAGGAAGAGGGTTGGACTGATAACCTACAGGACAGTAGATCTCCAGGAAGAGGGTTGGACTGATAACCTACAGGACAGTAGATCTCCTGCTCTAATATATACGTGTGTTGTCATTTGACTCAACGGACCCAGTGAGGTCATACTAAAAGAGTAGAAGTATGATAAACATCATGCTTGTCTTGAGATGTGTTAGTGTTAGTCTGGCACATTAGCCTTACAGTAGACATTGGGGGTGTCCCAAATGGCACCCTATTCCCTATGTAGTGCACTACTTTTGACCAGGGACTATATAAGGAACAAGGTGCTATTTGGGATGCTGTCTCTTTCGCCCGACTCAGCCACTATGAGAGGAGACTACAGTAGACCTACACAATAGCACAGTGCATTGTGTTTAAAACTGTCTAGTCCTTGCATAGCTCCGTCTATGAATTTGAGAGTGGTTACATTTCCAGACGCTTTGTTATTGTTTCTACTGACTCTGGAGCAGCTTTTATCTTCACCCTCTCTGAAAGATGTAGAAATGATCCACTTTGTCAATTACATTTACGTATCACTAAGTCAAAATCTAAGAACATCTTAAGATATTGTAGGGCTCCCGAGTGGTAGCAGTGGTCTAAGGCACTGCATCTCAGGGGCAAGAGGCGTCACCGCAGTCCCTGGTTCAAATCCAAGCCGTATCACAACTGGCTGTGATTGGAAGTCTCTTACGGCGGCGCACAATTGGCCCAGTGTCGCCAGGGTAGGCTGTCATTGTAAATAAGATTTTGTTCTTAACTGACTTGCCAGGTTAAATGAAGGTTAAATAAAAAAGATAGTTGTTATACCTATGTTATAGGACACAGTTAGTTGACTACACACTAACCTCTCCAACAGTAGAATTTGACCAGATGTACTCCCCAACTTTGAAATATGAGTAACAGCCCTAACAGTGCTGTAGAACTGGAAGTGATGTCTCTCTCTGTTTTACTGCAGGTCTGATTACAGTCCCATGTCTTCAGCGAGCAGTAAGTAAACCAACGTCGACATAAAACATCTCAACTTGTACCAGAAGCTATCCAACACACTGAACACACTACAACACGTTCTACCTCTCATCACACTGCAACATGTTCTACCTCTCATCACACTGCAACATGTTTTACCTCTAAACACACTGCAACATGTTTTACCTCTCATCACACTGCAACATGTTCTACCTCTAAACACACTGCAACATGTTCTACCTCTCATCACACTGCAACATGTTCTACATCTCATAACACTGCAACATGTTCTACCTCTCATCACACTGCAACATGTTCTACCTCTCATCACACTGCAACATGTTCTACCTCTCATCACACTGCAACATGTTCTACCTCTCCATCACACTGCAACATGTTCTACCTCTCAACACTGCAACATGTTCTACCTCTCATCACACTGCAACATGTTCTACCTCTCATCACACTGCAACATGTTCTACCTCAACACACTGCAACATGCTCTACCTCTAAACACACTGCAACATGTTCTACCTCTAAACACACTGCAACATGTTCTACCTCTAAACACACTGCAACATGTTCTACCTCAACACACTTCAACATGTTCTACCTCTCATCACACTGCAACATGTTTTACCTCTCATCACACTGCAACATGTTCTACCTCTCGTCACACTGCAACATGTCCTACCTCTAAACACACTGCAACATGTTTTACCTCTCAACACTGCAACATGTTCTACCTCTAAACACACTGCAACATGTTCTACCTCTAAACACACCGCAACATGTTCTACCTCTAAACACACTGCAACATGTTCTACCTCAACAAACTTCAACATGTTCTACCTCTCATCACACTGCAACATGTTTTACCTCTCATCACACTGCAACATGTTCTACCTCTCGTCACACTGCAACATGTCCTACCTCTAAACACACTGCAACATGTTCTCCTTCAACACACTGCAACATGCTCTACCTCTAAACACACTGCAACATGTTCTACCTCTAAACACACCGCAACATGTTCTACCTCTAAACACACTGCAACATGTTCTACCTCTCCATCACACTGTGACATGTTCTACCTCTCATCACACTGCAACATGTTCTACCTCTCGTCACACTGCAACATGTCCTACCTCTAAACACACTGCAACATGTTCTACCTCTCATCACACTGCAACATGTTTTACCTCTCATCACACTGCAACATGTTTTACCTCTCATCACACTGCAACATGTTCTACCTCTCATCACACTGCAACTTGTTCTACCTCTCGTCACACTGCAACATGTCCTACCACTAAACACACTGCAACATGTTCTACCTCTCATCACACTGCAACATGTTTTACCTCTCATCACACTGCAACATGTTCTACCTCTCCATCACACTGTGACATGTTCTACCTCTCATCACACTGCAACATGTTTTACCTCTAAACACACTGCAACATGTTCTACCTCTCATCACACTGCAACATGTTTTACCTCTAAACACACTGCAACATGTTCTACCTCTCATCACACTGCGACATGTTCTACCTCTCCATCACACTGTGACATGTTCTACCTCTCCATCACACTGCAACATGTTCTACCTCTCATCACACTGCAACATGTTCTACCTCTCATCACACTGCAACATGTTCTACCTCTCATCACACTGCAACATGTTTTACCTCTCATCACACTGCAACATGTTCTACCTCTCCATCACACTGTGACGTTCTACCTCTCCATCACACTGCAACATGTTCTACCTCTCATCACACTGCAACATGTTCTACCTCTCATCACACTGCAACATGTTTTACCTCTCAACACACTGCAACATGTTTTACCTCTCATCACACTGCAACATGTTCTACCTCTCATCACACTGCAACATGTTTTACCTCTCATCACACTGCAACATGTTTTACCTCTCATCACACTGCAACATGTTCTACCTCTCATCACACTGCAACATGTTTTACCTCTCATCACACTGCAACATGTTCTACCTCTCATCACACTGTAACATGTTCTACCTCTCATCACACTGCAACATGTTCTACCTCTCATCACACTGCAACATGTTTTACCTCTCATCACCCTGCAACATGTTCTACCTCTCATCACACTGCAACATGTTTTACCTCTCATCACACTGCAACGTGTTTTACCTCTAAACACACTGTGACATGTTCTACCTCTCATCACACTGCAACATGTTCTACCTCTCGTCACACTGCAACGTGTTCTACCTCTCATCACACTGCGACATGTTCTACCTCTCATCACACTGCAACATGTTCTACCTCTAAACACACTGCAACATGTTTTACCTCTCATCACACTGCAACATGTTCTACCTCTCATCACACTGCAACATGTTCTACTTCTCATCACACTGCAACATGTTCTACCTCTCAAGACACTGCAACATGTTCTACCTCTCATCACACTGCAACATGTTCTACCTCTAAACATACTGCAACATGTTCTACCTCTAAACACACTGCAACATGTTCTACCTCTCATCACACTGCAACATGTTCTACCTCTAAACACACTGCAACATGCTCTACCTCAACACACTGCAACATGCTCTGCCTCTCATCACACTGCAACATGTTTTACCTCTCATCACACTGCAATATGTTCTACCTCTCATCACACTGCAACATGTTCTACCTATAAACACACTGCAACATGTTCTACTTCTAAACACACTGCAACATGTTCTACCTCTAAACACACTGCAACATGTTCTACCTCTCCATCACACTGCAACATGTTCTACCTCTAAACATACTGCAACATGTTCTACCTCTCATCACACTGCAACATGCTCTACCTCTAAACACACTGCAACATGTTCTACCTCTAAACACACTGCAACATGTTCTACCTCTCATCACACTGCAACATGTTCTACCTCTCATCACACTGCAACATGTTCTTCCTCTCATCACACTGCAACATGTTCTACCTCTCAAGACACTGCAACATGTTCTACCTCTCATCACACTGCAACATGTTCTACCTCTATTCACACTGCAACTTGTTCTACCTCTCATCACACTGCAATATGTTCTACCTCTAAACACACTGCTACATGCTCTACCTCTAAACACACTGCAACATGCTCTACCTCTCATCACACTGCAACATGTACTAGCTCTCATCACACTGCAACATGTTCTACCTCTCATCACACTGCAACATGTTCTACCTCTCATCACACTGCAACATGTTCTACCTCTCATCACACTGCAACATGTTCTACCTCTAAACACACTGCAACATGTTCTACCTCTCATCACACTGCAAAATGTTCTACCTCTCATCACACTGCAACATGTTCTACCTCTCATCACACTGCAACATGTTCTACCTCTCATCACACTGCAACATGTTCTACCTCTCATCACACTGCAACGTGTTCTACCTCTAAACACATTGCAACATGTTCTACCTCTCAACACACTGCAACATGTTCTACCTCTCATCACACTGCAAAATGTTCTACCTCTCATCACACTGCAACATGTTCTACCTCTCCATCACACTGCAACATGTTCTACCTCTCAACACACTGCAACATGTTCTACCTCTCATCACACTGCAACATGTACTAGCTCTCATCACACTGCAACATGTTCTACCTCTCATCACACTGCAACATGTTCTACCTCTAAACACACTGCAACATGTTCTACCTCTCATCACACTGCAACATGTTCTACCTCTAAACACACTGCTACATGCTCTACCTCTAAACACACTGCAACATGCTCTACCTCTCATCACACTGCAACATGTACTAGCTCTCATCACACTGCAACATGTTCTACCTCTCATAACACTGCAACATGTTCTACCTCTCATCACACTGCAACATGTTCTACCTCTAAACACACTGCTACATGCTCTACCTCTAAACACACTGCAACATGCTCTACCTCTAAACACACTGCAACATGCTCTACCTCTCATCACACTGCAACATGTACTAGCTCTCATCACACTGCAACATGTTCTACCTCTCATAACACTGCAACATGTTCTACCTCTCATCACACTGCAACATGTTCTACCTCTCATAACACTGCAACATGTTCTACCTCTCATCACACTGCAACATGTTCTACCTCTAAACACACTGCTACATGCTCTACCTCTAAACACACTGCAACATGCTCTACCTCTCATCACACTGCAACATGTACTAGCTCTCATCACACTGCAACATGTTCTACCTCTCATAACACTGCAACATGTTCTACCTCTCATCACACTGCAACATGTTCTACCTCTAAACACACTGCTACATGCTCTACCTCTAAACACACTGCAACATGCTCTACCTCTCATCACACTGCAACATGTACTAGCTCTCATCACACTGCAACATGTTCTACCTCTCATCACACTGCAACATGTTCTACCTCTAAACACACTGCAACATGTTCTACCTCTCATCACACTGCAACATGTTCTACCTCTAAACACACTGCAACATGTTCTACCTCTCATCACACTGCAACATGTTCTACCTCTAAACACATTGCAACATGTTCTACCTCTAAACACATTGCAACATGTTCTACCTCTCATCACACTGCAACATGTTCTACCTCTCATCACACTGCAACATGTTCTACCTCTAAACACACTGCAACATGTTCTACCTCTCATCACACTGCAACATGTTCTACCTCTAAGCACACTGCAACATGTTCTACCTCTCATCACACTGCAACATGTTCTACCTCTCATCACACTGCAACATGTTCTACCTCTCAACACACTGCAACATGTTCTACCTCTCATCACACTGCAACATGTTCTACCTCTCATCACACTGCAACTTGTTCTACCTCTCATCACACTGCAACATGTTCTACCTCTAAACACATTTGCAACATGTTCTACCTCTAATCACACTGCAACATGTTCTACCTCCAAGCACATTGCAACATGTTCTACCTCTAAACACACTGCAACATGTTCTACCTCTCATCACACTGCAACATGTTCTACCTCTCATCACACTGCAACTTGTTCTACCTCTCATCACACTGCAACATGTTCTACCTCTAAACACACTGCTACATGCTCTACCTCTAAACACACTGCAACATGCTCTACCTCTCATCACACTGCAACATGTACTAGCTCTCATCACACTGCAACATGTTCTACCTCTCATCACACTGCAACATGTTCTACCTCTAAACACACTGCAACATGTTCTACCTCTCATCACACTGCAACATGTTCTACCTCTAAACACACTGCAACATGCTCTACCTCTCATCACACTGCAACATGTACTAGCTCTCATCACACTGCAACATGTTCTACCTCTCATCACACTGCAACATGTTCTACCTCTAAACACACTGCAACATGTTCTACCTCTCATCACACTGCAACATGTTCTACCTCTAAACACACTGCAACATGTTCTACCTCTCATCACACTGCAACATGTTCTACCTCTCATCACACTGCAACATGTTCTACCTCTCATCACACTGCAACATGTTCTACCTCTCATCACACTGCAACATGTTCTACCTCTAAACACATTGCAACATGTTCTACCTCTCAACACACTGCAACATGTTCTACCTCTCATCACACTGCAACATGTTCTACCTCTCATCACACTGCAACATGTTATACCTCTCAACACACTGCAACATGTTCTACCTCTCATCACACTGCAACATGTTCTACCTCTCATCACACTGCAACATGTTCTACCTCTAAACACACTGCAACATGTTCTACCTCTCATCACACTGCAACATGTTCTACCTCTAAACACACTGCAACATGTTCTACCTCTCATCACACTGCAACATGTTCTACCTCTCATCACACTGCAACATGTTCTACCTCTCATCACACTGCAACATGTTCTACCTCTCATCACACTGCAACATGTTCTACCTCTAAACACATTGCAACATGTTCTATCTCTCAACACACTGCAACTTGTTCTACCTCTCATCACACTGCAAAATGTTCTACCTCTCATCACACTGCAACATGTTCTACCTCTCATCACACTGCAACATGTTCTACCTCTCATCACACTGCAACATGTTCTACCTCTAAACACATTGCAACATGTTCTACCTCTCAACACACTGCAACTTGTTCTACCTCTCATCACACTGCAACATGTTCTACCTCTCATCACACTGCAACATGTTCTACCTCTCATCATACTGCAACATGTTCTACCTCTCAACACACTGCAACATGTTCTACCTCTCATCACACTGCAACATGTACTAGCTCTCATCACACTGCAACATGTTCTACCTCTCATCACACTGCAACATGTTCTACCTCTAAACACACTGCAACATGTTCTACCTCTCATCATACTGCAACATGTTCTACCTCTAAACACACTGCAACATGTTCTACCTCTCAACACACTGCAACTTGTTCTACCTCTCATCACACTGCAAAATGTTCTACCTCTCATCACACTGCAACTTGTTCTACCTCTCATCACACTGCAACATGTTCTACCTCTAAACACACTGCAACATGTTCTACCTCTAAACACATTGCAACATGTTCTACCTCTAAACACACTGCAACATGTTTTACCTCTAAACACACTGCTACATGCTCTACCTCTCATCACACTGCAACATGTTCTACCTCTCATCACACTGCAACATGTACTAGCTCTCATCACACTGCAACATGTTCTACCTCTCATAACACTGCAACATGTTCTACCTCTCATCACACTGCAACATGTTCTACCTCTAAACACACTGCTACATGCTCTACCTCTAAACACACTGCAACATGCTCTACCTCTAAACACACTGCAACATGCTCTACCTCTCATCACACTGCAACATGTACTAGCTCTCATCACACTGCAACATGTTCTACCTCTCATAACACTGCAACATGTTCTACCTCTCATCACACTGCAACATATTTCTACCTCTCATAACACTGCAACATGTTCTACCTCTCATCACACTGCAACATGTTCTACCTCTAAACACACTGCTACATGCTCTACCTCTAAACACACTGCAAACATGCTCTACCTCTCATCACACTGCAACATGTACTAGCTCTCATCACACTGCAACATGTTCTACCTCTCATAACACTGCAACATGTTCTACCTCTCATCACACTGCAACATGTTCTACCTCTAAACACACTGCTACATGCTCTACCTCTAAACACACTGCAACATGTTTTACCTCTCATCACACTGCAACATGTTCTACCTCTCATCACACTGCAACATGTTCTACTTCTCATCACACTGCAACATGTTCTACCTCTCAAGACACTGCAACATGTTCTACCTCTCATCACACTGCAACATGTTCTACCTCTAAACATACTGCAACATGTTCTACCTCTAAACACACTGCAGCATGTTCTACCTCTCATCACACTGCAACATGTTCTACCTCTAAACACACTGCAACATGCTCTACCTCAACACACTGCAACATGCTCTGCCTCTCATCACACTGCAACATGTTTTACTCTCATCACACTGCAATATGTTCTACCTCTCATCACACTGCAACATGTTCTACCTATAAACACACTGCAACATGTTCTACTTCCTAAACACACTGCAACATGTTCTACCTCTAAACACACTGCAACATGTTCTACCTCTCCATCACACTGCAACATGTTCTACCTCTAAACATACTGCAACATGTTCTACCTCTCATCACACTGCAACATGCTCTACCTCTTATCACACTGCATGTTCTACCTCTAAACACACTGCAACATGTTCTACCTCTCATCACACTGCAACATGTTCTACCTCTCATCACACTGCAACATGTTCTTCCTCTCATCCACACTGCAACATGTTCTACCTCTCAAGACACTGCAACATGTTCTACCTCTCATCACACTGCAACATGTTCTACCTCTATTCACACTGCAACTTGTTCTACTCCTCTCATCACACTGCAATATGTTCTACCTCTAAACACACTGCTACATGCCTCTACCTCTAAACACACTGCAACATGCTCTACCTCTCATCACACTGCAACATGTACTAGCTCCTCATCACACTGCAACATGTTCTACCTCTCATCACACTGCAACATGTTCTACCTCTCATCACACTGCAACATGTTCTACCTCTCATCACACTGCAACATGTTCTACCTCTAAACACACTGCAACATGTTCTACCTCTCATCACACTGCAAAATGTTCTACCTCTCATCACACTGCAACATGTTCTACCTCTCATCACACTGCAACATGTTCTACCTCTCATCACACTGCAACATGTTCTACCTCTCATCACACTGCAAGCGTGTTCTACCTCTAAACACATTGCAACATGTTCTACCTCTCAACACACTGCAACATGTTCTACCTCTCATCACACTGCAAAAATGTTCTACCTCTCATCACACTGCAACATGTTCTACCTCTCCATCACACTGCAACATGTTCTACCTCTCAACACACTGCAACATGTTCTACCTCTCATCACACTGGCAACATGTACTAGCTCTCATCACACTGCAACATGTTCTACCTCTCATCACACTGCAACATGTTCTACCTCCTAAACACACTGCAACATGTTCTACCTCTCATCACACTGCAACATGTTCTACCTCTAAACACACTGCTACATGCTCTACCTCTAAACACACTGCAACATGCTCTACCTCCTCATCACACTGCAACATGTACTAGCTCTCATCACACTGCAAGCATGTTCTACCTCTCATAACACTGCAAGCATGTTCTGCCTCTCATCACACTGCAACATGTTCTACCTCTAAACACACTGCTACATGCTCTACCTCTAAACACACCTGCAACATGCTCTACCTCTAAACACACTGCAACATGCTCTACCTCTCATCACACTGCAACATGTACCTGCTCTCATCACACTGCAACATGTTCTGCACCTCTCATAACACTGCAACATGTTCTACCTCTCATCACACTGCAACATGTTCTACCTCTCATAACACTGCAACATGTTCTACCTCATCACACTGCAACATGTTCTACCTCTAAACACACTGCTACATGCTCTACCTCTAAACACACTGCAACATGCTCTACCTCTCATCACACTGCAACATGTACTAGCTCTCATCACACTGCAACATGTTCTACTCTCATAACACTGCAACATGTTCTACCTCTCATCACTGCAACATGTTCTACCTCTAAACACACTGCTACATGCTCTACCTCTAAACACACTGCAACATGCTCTACCTCTCATCACACTGCAACATGTACTAGCTCTCATCACACTGCAACATGTTCTACCTCTCATCACACTGCAACATGTTCTACCTCCTAAACACACTGCAACATGTTCTACCTCTCATCACACTGCAACATGTTCTACCTCTAAACACACTGCAGCATGTTCTACCTCTCATCACACTGCAACATGTTCTACCTCTAAACACATTTGCAACATGTTCTACCACCTCTAAACACATTGCAACATGTTCTACCTCTCATCACACTGCAACATGTTCTACCTCTCATCACACTGCAACATGTTCTACCTCTAAACACACTGCAACATGTTCCCACCTCTCATCACACTGCAACATGTTCTACCTCTAAGCACACTGCAACATGTTCTACCTCTCATCACACTGCAACATGTTCTACCTCTCATCACACTGCAACATGTTCTACCTCTCAACACACTGCACAGCATGTTCTACCTCTCATCACACTGCAGCATGTTCTACCTCTCATCACACTGCAACTTGTTCTACCTCTCATCACACTGCAACATGTTCTACCTCTAAACACATTGCAACATGTTCTACCTCTAATCACACTGCAACATGTTCTACCTCCAAGCACATTGCAACATGTTCTACCTCTAAACACACTGCAACATGTTCTACCTCTCATCACACTGCAACATGTTCTACCTCTCATCACACTGCAACTTGTTCTACCTCTCATCACACTGCAACATATTTCTACCTCTAAACACACTGCTACATGCTCTACCTCTAAACACACTGCAACATGCTCTACCTCTCATCACACTGCAACATGTACTAGCTCTCATCACACTGCAACATGTTCTACCCACCTCTCATCACACTGCAACATGTTCTACCTCTAAACACACTGCAACATGTTCTACCTCTCATCACACTGCAACATGTTCTACCTCTAAACACACTGCAACATGCTCTACCTCTCATCACACTGCAACATGTACTAGCTCTCATCACACTGCAACATGTTCTACCTCTCATCACACTGCAGCATGTTCTACCTCTAAACACACTGCAACATGTTCTACCTCTCATCACACTGCAACATGTTCTACCTCTAAACACACTGCAACATGTTCTACCTCTCATCACACTGCAACATGTTCTACCTCTCATCACACTGCAACATGTTCTACCTCTCATCACACTGCAACATGTTCTACCTCTCATCACACTGCAACATGTTCTACCTCTAAACACATTGCAACATGTTCTACCTCTCAACACACTGCAACATGTTCTACCTCTCATCACACTGCAACATGTTCTACCTCTCATCACACTGCAACATGTTATACCTCTCAACACACTGCAACATGTTCTACCTCTCATCACACTGCAACATGTTCTACCTCTCATCACACTGCAACATGTTCTACCTCTAAACACACTGCAACATGTTCTACCTCTCATCACACTGCAACATGTTCTACCTCTAAACACACTGCAACATGTTCTACCTCTCATCACACTGCAACATGTTCTACCTCTCATCACACTGCAACATGTTCTACCTCTCATCACACTGCAACATGTTCTACCTCTCCTCACACTGCAACATGTTCTACCTCTAAACACATTGCAACATGTTCTATCTCTCAACACACTGCAACTTGTTCTACCTCTCATCACACTGCAAAATGTTCTACCTCTCATCACACTGCAACATGTTCTACCTCTCATCACACTGCAACATGTTCTACCTCTCATCACACTGCAACATGTTCTACCTCTAAACACATTGCAACATGTTCTACCTCTCAACACACTGCAACTTGTTCTACCTCTCATCACACTGCAACATGTTCTACCTCTCATCACACTGCAACATGTTCTACCTCTCATCATACTGCAACATGTTCTACCTCTCAACACACTGCAACATGTTCTACCTCTCATCACACTGCAACATGTACTAGCTCTCATCACACTGCAACATGTTCTACCTCTCATCACACTGCAACATGTTCTACCTCTAAACACACTGCAACATGTTCTACCTCTCATCATACTGCAACATGTTCTACCTCTAAACACACTGCAACATGTTCTACCTCTCAACACACTGCAACTTGTTCTACCTCTCATCACACTGCAAAATGTTCTACCTCTCATCACACTGCAACTTGTTCTACCTCTCATCACACTGCAACATGTTCTACCTCTAAACACACTGCAACATGTTCTACCTCTAAACACATTGCAACATGTTCTACCTCTAAACACACTGCAACATGTTTTACCTCTAAACACACTGCTACATGCCTCTACCTCTCATCACACTGCAACATGTTCTACCTCTCATCACACTGCAACATGTACTAGCTCTCATCACACTGCAACATGTTCTACCTCTCATAACACTGCAACATGTTCTACCTCTCATCACACTGCAACATGTTCTACCTCTAAACACACTGCTACATGCTCTACCTCTAAACACACTGCAACATGCTCTACCTCTAAACACACTGCAACATGCTCTACCTCTCATCACACTGCAACATGTACTAGCTCTCATCACACTGCAACATGTTCTACCTCTCATAACACTGCAACATGTTCTACCTCTCATCACACTGCAACATGTTCTACCTCTCATAACACTGCAACATGTTCTACCTCTCATCACACTGCAACATGTTCTACCTCTAAACACACTGCTACATGCTCTACCTCTAAACACACTGCAACATGCTCTACCTCTCATCACACTGCAACATGTACTAGCTCTCATCACACTGCAACATGTTCTACCTCTCATAACACTGCAACATGTTCCTACCTCTCATCACACTGCAACATGTTCTACCTCTAAACACACTGCTACATGCTCTACCTCTAAACACACTGCAACATGCTCTACCTCTCATCACACTGCAACATGTACTAGCTCTCATCACACTGCAACATGTTCTACCTCTCATCACACTGCAACATGTTCTACCTCTAAACACACTGCAACATGTTCTACCTCTCATCACACTGCAACATGTTCTACCTCTAAACACACTGCAACATGTTCTACCTCTCATCACACTGCAACATGTTCTACCTCTAAACACATTGCAACATGTTCTACCTCTAAACACATTGCAACATGTTCTACCTCTCATCACACTGCAACATGTTCTACCTCTCATCACACTGCAACATGTTCTACCTCTAAACACACTGCAACATGTTCTACCTCTCATCACACTGCAACATGTTCTACCTCTAAGCACACTGCAACATGTTCTACCTCTCATCACACTGCAACATGTTCTACCTCTCATCACACTGCAACATGTTCTACCTCTCAACACACTGCAACATGTTCTACCTCTCATCACACTGCAACATGTTCTACCTCTCATCACACTGCAACATGTTCTACCTCTCATCACACTGCAACTTGTTCTACCTCTCATCACACTGCAACATGTTCTACCTCTAAACACATTGCAACATGTTCTACCTCTAATCACACTGCAACATGTTCTACCTCCAAGCACATTGCAACATGTTCTACCTCTAAACACACTGCAACATGTTCTACCTCTCATCACACTGCAACATGTTCTACCTCTCATCACACTGCAACTTGTTCTACCTCTCATCACACTGCA